>JASFAX010007490.1:0-24029 GCA_030737875.1 Allium sativum
ATGCTATTTGTTGGGTACTCTGATTCATGTATGGTGGGTTAGTATAACGAAGTTCGAGTCTGGAAGTTATCCATGGGTACTGGGATGATGCACGCAAGAAAGTTTGTGAGCCCAGGAATGATCTTTCGTACCAGGTACCATCATGTTGGAAACCCAGTCTCCATTACAAGCCCGTACGGTTTTGATTGTATAGCCTGCTGGTTACCATCAAGATTGTCAGTATAATGGGATGGGGCATTATGCTGGCTAGGATTAATACATTTACTTGATAAAATGGTTTTCACACTATATATAGTAGTAAGAGAGGATTTTCACGTATGAAGGCATTTTTGGTTATCATAAGGCAAAACTCGCCCATCTGGTGTGCGCTTACATTGTGTGATGTGGGACGAGCTTATGATAACTTCATTTTTTCAAAAAGTCATTGCAGATTTCTATGCAATGGTATTCACATGGAGTAAACCAGTACAACATTAGCGGCATGGTCTGGTGAATTACCTAACTTTTTGTATAAACCCTAAAAACAATTATTTTGAGTTCTCACACCAGTCCCATAACTGACCTGGAGTTTATTGTTCCCACACCTAAACTATGGGTGCCCATAATTTTTACATGGGAAACCTAGTAGGTTGGTTCGCAGATTTAGCCTTGGAGTTAGTTGGAGCAGGATTCTGGTTTTAGCTGGAGCTATTATGTCTTGGGGCATCCACATTCTTCCGCCGATTTTATTATCTTTTCCGCTATGTAACCTATGTATTCTGATGTACCTCTTGTAACTCTGATGTAATATTATTTTAATGATAATGGAAAAGTTATTTTTATTTTGTGCAAACGTGTAAGTGCCCCAAACAATCCATCTTTATGAGCGGTTTAAGTTGGTTTAATTACCGAAAAAACTGGGAAAAAAGCCAGGTCGTTACATATTCATACTCGAAATCGTTGTTGGTAGCGGGAAATTACCTCATGGCTCAATAGATCAATCATCCCTTAGGAATTAGCAAAACGACTCCAGCATCAGAACGTCGATCATTACGATCCCTGATTATGTAGAGCTTCCATGTGTACAGCCCTTGTTTGACATTAGGAAGAAATCCGCCAATGTTTGTCCGCGGATTGGCTTTTGAGGAAGGAAGGTGAGGTCGAACTGACTCAACTCGATGTTTGACCAGAGAAACCTCGCAGACACCTCAGGTCGCTAGAATACCTATCTTAGCGGCTGATCGGTGTATACTTTGATGGGTGAGCTTGGAAATGATGATGGAGCTTTCTCAATGCAATCAACAAAATGTAAGCCAATTTCTCAATTTTTGATAGTTTCGTTCCGCTCATGTCAACTTCTTACTTACGTATTAGACTTGTCGCTGCACGCGATATCTTCACGGACTAGAGCTAAATCGATAACATGTAGGGACACTATTGGGTACATGAATAAG
This sequence comes from Allium sativum, assembly GCA_030737875.1. Taxonomy (NCBI): domain Eukaryota; kingdom Viridiplantae; phylum Streptophyta; class Magnoliopsida; order Asparagales; family Amaryllidaceae; genus Allium; species Allium sativum. Next base: position 1,434 of record JASFAX010007490.1, read on the forward strand.
TCCTTATTGTCCACTAGTTTAGACAATATAGGTGGCCTCTACAAATTATTGAGAAGGTTCTAAAAAGCTTCAACGCAATTAGACATCCAAGAGAAGTTGCTTTCCCTCTCTTTATTAGTTCAAAAAAGGGAATACACCTGTCGGTTGCTCTACAAATAAATCTTCCCAAAGCTGCAACTTTTCCTACCAAGTTTTGCATGCCTTTGATCTTCCCAGGCTCTTGAATACCCTTGATTGCTTCAATTTGTTCTAGGTTGATTTCAATTCCTTAGGAGCTAACGATGAGGCCCAATGATTACCCTGATGCAACGCCAAAAGAGCATTTCAAAGGATTGACCTTCATTCCATATCTACGGATAACACCGAACATCTCTACCAAGTCCCAGACATGATCAGTTGATTTCTATGACTTCACTGGCATGTCATATACATATAGCTCCATCATCTTTTCAATTTGATCATGGAATATTTGGTTGACCAAGCGTTGATATGTTGCTCCAGCATTCTTTAGTCCAATAGGCATGACCACGTAGCAATACATCCTTAGACCTGCTATGAAACTAGTATGCTCCTAGTCTGGGACATGCATCACAATCTGGTTACATCCTGAGTAAGCATCCAGGAACGAGGGTAGCTCGTGTCCAGCTATTGAGTGAACAACCTAATCAATCTTAGGAAGTGGAAAAGTGTCTTTAGGGCAGGCCTTGTTCAAGTACGAAATGTAAATAAACGTTTGCCGATTCCTGTTTACCTTTTCCACAAGCACTGGGTTTGATATCTACCTAGGGTATGTCGCATCTCAAATGAACCCATTGTTCTTCAGTCTTTCGACCTCTTCTTCCAAAGTTGTCCAACTTTCTAGGCCGAGCATACGCCTTTTCTACTTAACAGGAATGTATTTAGGCCAATATTCAATGAATGAGTCATGATGGACAGAGATATCGCATACATGTCATCATGAGTCCATTCAAACATGTCCAGGTTTGCGCAAAGAAAATTAATCAACTCCCTCGTCCAGAGGGGGTCTAGGTAGGATCTGATCTTTAAGACCTTAGTTGGGTCATCGTTATTAATCAAAATCACCACCGTAGTTTCATTAGGAGTTGCCTTTCTACATCCCGGCTCTTCGTCCTCCCTCGGATCAATATCCTTAAAACGGCGACTGGACAATCCTGGCTGGGGATGTTTTCTTTACTTCCTACGTTGTTGCCTCCTTTGTAGAAGGAGGATTATCTTCCGACTCCTTGTTTTCCTTATCGGGAACTTCCCTCCATTCCACTAAGTAGCACGCTTGTCTTGCTACTTGATCCTCCTGTACCACACCAACTCCAGCTTTAATCGAAAACTTTAGGAGTAAGTACCAGGGAGTTATCCATGCTATGAATTCTGCTAAGGTCGGTCGACCTAAGAAAGTGTTGTATAGAGAGTTTATGTCCATCACAAGAAACTGGATGATTCGTACTCTCATATAGTTTCCCTCACCCTAATCCATTGACAACTTGATCAATCCCACATGTTCATTAGTTGAGCCATTAAAGCCGCAAATCCTGCCTTTGCACGACTTTCGGTCTCTCGCTTCTAACCTCATCTGGTCATATGCTTATTTAAATAGAATATTTACGGAACTCCTGTTGTCTACAAGGAGTTTCCACACTGTGGCTGGGTCGATATTGGCCGTAATCACTAGAGAATCAATGCTTGGGGGTCTCAACACCTTTGATTCTATGTCTCAGAAGATAATATCATCTACCATTGTATTCCTTTGCTTCACATGACCTACTGCTTTAGGGGTGCTACACTCCCCAACATCCAAATGCTTTACGGCATTAACATATAGCTCCATAGTCCAAGTGCCCTGACCTACTGGATGTGGACCTCCGACGATGGTATTAACAACCATTCCTTTATTCTTTTGCTGGGCGGTGGTGCTGAGAGTCACCTAATCTTGTTTGGGATTCGAGTCCTCTGCCCTCTGTCCTCCAGAGCAATCTTATACTCATCAAGTTTTCCCTCTAGAAATAATTTCTCAATGATGTCTCTGAGATGAGATTCATATTCATCGAGTGGCCTATATCTCATGAAATAAACAAAACTTCCCTTATTCGCGCTCTTTCTCTGTGGATTCCTGCGGAGTTGGTTTATTGTAATGCAACATGTTGCAAGTATCAAGATAGATGTGTCACTCAACGTTATGTAGCTATCAAATATTTGAAAACGAGGTTGCTTCATAGTGACCCCATTCTAGTTACGACCTCCATTACTGTTCTTTCATTGGTTGTTATTACGTTTTCCACAATTTCCAACATTCCCCTTGACCTTTTCGGAATTATCTCTGGACTGCTTCACGGCCACTGCTCTAAAGGCCTTCCTTCAACACACCATTCGGCTTCCCTTCCTGATTCACTTGTGCGTCTTCTTGTCGCATGCACACATTGGCTTTCTCATAAAACAGTTCAATAGTCGTAGGATGTAACACCCCACGTCCATTAATGTCACTCACAAAGGGAATGCATTAACTTCCATGGAGGTTTTAAGTGAATATAGAACAGAAAAATTACAACAAGACAGATAATAAGTAGTACTTGGAAATCAAAAACTTCATTTTATTGCAGCGGAAATTAAACATGTTTGTTACATCATAAAACCATAAATCAGAGTCAAGTACAATATCCATCTTCATAAAACAAAATACATAATCCTATTACACAAATAGCCCTTAAAGAAGATAACAAGCTGGACTTTACTTCAACGGTCCAAGCTTTCCAAAGAGATGTGAAGCAATCCAATCAAACTCCACTAGAGCTGGGTCCAACCTGAGGACCTGGAGGGGGGAAAAGGATAGAAATAGAGGGGGTCAGACATAAAGTCTGGCGAGTATGATAATTCTAACAATACTATTATCAAAATAACTAGACCAAGGCATAAGCTGGAAGACAAGTAAATGCCTATGAACTATTAGGTATGGAATGAGCAGATAAAGATAACGTGAAAGATAACGTTACATGCACACCTAATTACTAACGAATGATTACTACACTGCACCGCACCTTACTACACTGCACCGCACCAGTCACCCTAAAGGTTGATCCCACTTGCTTCACATAGAAACTATATAAATAGCCTTGCGTACCCCTATCTGACTACATAGGTGTCGTCTGCCCCTATCTCCACTAGGTGTACCCCACTACCCACTTTCGATCGGCTCCCTATTCGTAGATACCCGTGCTGGCCCCACAGTGGGGTGTATCACTCCCCTAAAGTGGCAACCCGATACAACTTGAGAATGCACGGCTTATACCTACACGATGCAACAACGTCTTACCTACCAGCCCGGGTCCACACACGCATATGAAACCCGTTGGATTTGTGTTGCCACCGCTCCCCATTTTGGCCTCTTACAGTCAAACCCAGCATGCGTGTCCCGTCCTCGACTTGGGTTGAGCCCACAAAGATACGTTTGGGATACTGGTTGAAATGGGCCCCCACAAGCTACCCACCTAAGCTTGTCACTATTAGTATATCCCACTTAACCCTCTTAGTCATGTTCATTTACATGTGTTGTTTGGTTAAGTCTTACTAATCGTATTTCACATGCCACTAAGGGCACCCACTAGATTCCTCATGCCACCCAAGGCACCTACTTAACCCCCATGTCCCACCTTACATGTTTATCTGGTAAGTATTTCTTAATTCATTCAGGCCATAACCTCATAAAGACCTCGAACATTAGACTGGCATTTATGGCAGCTAGATTTGTCGGGCGGGTCCGGGCAGTCTTACACCATAAAAGAGTCTAACCTCGTGTCTTTACAACTGTTATGCTTTAGTTTAGGCCTAGGACATCTCACATTGGGCTGACATTTGTGACCACTTGATTTGCCGGGCGGGTCCGGGCAGGTTTACGTCACAAACGAGTCCAACCTCGTGTCCTAAGCATTGATTATCACTTATAATCTTTTACCCCAGTTTTAATAATTCCCTATTCAAATTATTAATTAAGTCCACTTTTAATGATGCCCATAATTGACTCAATTATGGCCATCCATTCATGGCGTCCAAAATCATATCAATTGCACCCCAACTTCTTTATATTAAATCCTTAATATTACCCCTACCCCACGTTTATACGTTCGCTTATTCGACACAAAATATACATTAGACCCGAATGGTCTAACTCATAGCACAAAGATAAATTATCACAACATATAGACAAACAAAATAGTAATAGGGGTGAAACTTGCATAAACTACACATGTTAAGGATCTAAAGGTGTCAACTTGTTAAATGTCACAATTTACGTGATATGATTATAACCTAAATTTATGTATAAACTTGCATATGGGGTTTTAGGAAACATAATGATGGTGTGAACTAGCATAGAATTTCACATATGTCATAGCATAATTCTAGATGTCATAATAGATGTCATGGCATATGTTCATAACTTTTACTAATCAACCTAAACTTGCATATGTGACTTGTCATATAGATCAACATAGCCCAAACAATATGATTTGATTAACATGAATTAACTAGCATAGATAATAACATCATGACTTGATAACTTATATGATTTATCACAACTTGGCATAGAAACTTTCAACATATATAACATCATCATAGCATGATTTACAACATATAGGATATCATCACCACATAGCATAGGATTTATAACATACATGATAGTATACGGTTTACAACAACATATATGACAATTCACATCATCTACTCATAATCCATTCATAACTTAATCTAATTAATTTAATAATAATCTTGTTAAGATCATCATACTCACAATTTAGAAGAGAAAGAGAGTCTTGTTTTGCTTTAGAGTTGAGTAGAATTAGGTTTTGATTAGCTTCTTCCCTCTTAGTTGGCGGCGGCTCCACTGAGTTCCATGGCGGCGGTATGACGGTAGCTATTCTATTTCTCATATGAATTAGGATGAGAGACTACCTAGGTATTTATAGAGTTTAGGATTTATTTAGACCGTCAGATCAACTCAGAACTAAACTGAACCGTTAAATTTGCCAACTCAGCCCTAAAGACACATCAGCAGCTCAAGATTGGGCTCAGTCAAAACCATAGTCGACTGACCAGGTCGACACCTAGGTCGACTCCCCAGTCGACCTGGGGGGGGGGGAGGAGGTCGACACTAGTGTCGACTCCCCAGTCGACCTGCCTGGGCGGGAATTTTCCCGCCCAGCCCGCTTCTGCACTATCTGTTTGAATTTTAAATTTCCTGCGAGCTGTTTTGAATTTTCTGAAACTTCCGATGGCCATAACTTCTTCATACGAAGTCAAATTCACGCAAACTCGGACTCTATTTCGACCAGAATTCCGAGACGAACACAATGGCGCAACCCGTTTCCCACGATTCACACGTCTGAGATTAGTTATTATTTAATTTGTGAATATTAATATTAACAGAATTACGGGGTGTTACATTCTCCCCTCCTTAAAGGATTTCGTCCCCGAAATCTTCAAGTCAAGAAGAATGTATATCCTAACATCCAATCATCCATCAACTCAACCATCAAACACAGGCATCCATTGTCCTTATAGACTTCTAATGCTTTCATGTTTAAATGCACAGTGTGTGTACATGTCCATATCTAATGCAAAATCAGGCGGTCCACTGATTCAGTTGACCTCCTTAATGCAAACCATGATAGTGCCATGCGTCCATTATGTATGCAAAAGAACCCTATCGATACATATTATTTCTACATGCATGCACAACCATTCACCAAAATGCGGTATCCATATGATAGCACAACCATTATACATCCATTTTACTAAATACAGCCATTTATATGCAATATGCAGTATGAAGTGACTGAGCCGATCTAGTGCCTAATAGTGTGTGTATATGCGTCCACGAGCAACCACTAGCAAACACTTGCATCCACTTTGCATCCATCATACATAACATGTCTCAAACACATGTTTCAACCATAGGATTATCCTAACTAAAGGTCAAGGATACTAGCGAGAGGACATACTAAAGATAAGATAAGTACAAGCTAAGTGATAAAGGAGAAATTAAAAGACATACCTTCGAAAAGAAAAGGGTACAACGAACGCATCTTCTCTTCCGTCTCCCAAGTAGCATTGCTCTCATCATCTCCCCATTGCACTTTGACTAGTCTGACCTCTCGATTCCTCAACTTCTTGATCTCTGACCCAAGGATGCGCGTAGGAGCTCGTCGAATCGTCGCATCACGCTCTATCTCCACCTCTCTAAGCAAGTTCGGCTCTACCACCTCCACGGTCTCGTGCAAGCACTTCCTCAAATGTGACACATGGAATACGTCATGTACACCACTAAGTCTCTCAGGAAATTCCACTATATACGCCATCTGTCCAATCTTCTCCTTAATAGGAAACGGCCCTACAAACCTTGGTGCTAACTTCCCAACGGACCCAAAGCGAACTATGTTCCGTAATGGAGACACTTTGATAAAGACCATGTCCCCAACCTCAAACTCAAGATCTGTCCTCCTCTTATCCGCATAAGATTTCTGCCTATCTTGCGCTGCTTTCATCCTCCTTCGAATCAAGTGGATCTTCTCCGAAGTCTCTCTAATCATATCGGGCCCAAGTAAGATCTTATCCGTAGATTCCCACCAACATGTAGGTGAAGGACAAGGTCGTCCATAATGAGCTTCGAATGGTGCCATGCCAATGCTAGACTGAAAGCTGTTATTATATGCGAACTCCACCAATGGAAGATGCTCTTCCCACGTATCCCCAAAGTCTAGGATACATAGCCTCAAAAGATCCTCTAGAATGCGATTCACCCTCTCGGTCTGGTCGTCCGTCTGAGGATGATATGCGGTGCTCAAACATAACTGAGTCCCTACCGCTTCTTGTAAGCTTCTCCAAAATTCGCTAGTGAAAATAGGATCGCGGTCGCTCACTACGCTAGAAGGAACACCGTGCAAACGAACTATTTCTCGGACGTATACAGAAGCTAACCATGGAGCAATCCTCTTACTCTTCACCGGAATGAAATGGGCGCTTTTAGTAAGTCTATCTACTATAACCCAAATCCCTGTATTACCCTTCCTTGATCTTGGTAATCCATCCACAAAATCCATCGAGACACTTTCCCATTTCCATAATGGAACCTCCAATGGGTGAACCAACCCACCGGGTTTCTTTTGCTCCGCTTTTACTTGTTGGCACACCAAGCATCTAGCGACATACTCGGCCACGTCCCTCTTCATACCGGCCCAAAAGTAAACTCGCTTCATGTCTTTGTACATCTTGTCCCCGCCGGGATGAATGGTCATCTTCGAACGATGTGCTTCGTCAAGAGTAGTCTTCCTTAGGTCATCGTCTTTTGGTACACAAAGTCTACCGTCCCTACGTAACCAACCCTTATCATCTAGGGTATACCTACGAAGATGGCTTGATGAGTCCCCTCCTTTGAGCTTTTCTACTAACTCAACCAACTGTGGGTCATCTCGCTATGCCTCGCCAATCCATCCCAAAAGCGTAGGTCTGACCTCCAAGGATGCTAGCAAACCGGGTACAAAGTCAACGGAAGGTCTAAAGTCAAACATCGAAATGAATTCTAAGCTTCGTCGCTCAACAAACAAATGACTTAAGGATAATCTTTTTCTACTTAAGGCATCTTCCACTACATTACCCTTGCCAGGGGTATATGCTATTTCTAAGTCGTAGGACGCTAAGAACTCCATCCACCTTTGCTGCCTTAAATTCAAGTCCTTTTGAGAGAATAAGTATTTTAGCGATTTGTGGTCAGTGAATAATTCGAATTTCTCGCCAAGAAGATAATGACGCCAAGACTTAAGCGCAAAAACAATAGCGGCCAACTCTAGGTCATGCGTAGGGTAATTCTTCTCATGCGCTCTCAACTGCCTTCCACCATAGGCTATTACCCTACCCTCTTGCATTAAGACTGCGCCTAGTCCTGTCCCACAAGCGTCAGTATAAACAGTAAACGGCTTACTCCCGTCTGGCAATACTAAGACTGGGGATGAAGTCAAAGCTCTCTTCAAACGTTGGAACGCATCATCACAATCTACGTCCCATGTGAAAACTAGGTTCTTCTTCGTCAAACGTGTCAATGGAGCTGATATCTTTGCGAAGTCTTTGATAAACTTCCTATAGTAGCCAGCCAACCCTAAGAAACTTCTTACTTCGGTAGCATTTTTAGGCACCTTCCAAACTTGGATGGCCACCACCTTCGCGGGATCCACGGCTATCCCTTCTTTGGAAACCACGTGCCCTAAGAATCGTACTTCCTTCCTCCAGAAGTGGCACTTAGAAAATTTAGCTTTAAGGTTATGCGCTCGTAGAGTCTCCAACACTTCCCTAAGATGTAGGGCATGCTCTTCTTCATCCTTAGAAAAGATCAGGATGTCGTCTACAAAGACTACCACGAATTTGTTAAGGTACTCCCTAAACACCCTACTCATCAGATCAACAAAGTATGCAGAGGCGTTTGTCAAACCGAAGGGCTTCACTAGCCATTCATAGAAACCATCCGGAGTCCTAAAGGCAGTCTTGTCAATGTTATCCTCAGCCACTCTCAACTGATGGAATCCAGTGGCTAAGTCCTACTGTGAAAACACTGAGGCGCCAACTAACTGATCGAAGAGATCGTCAATCCTCGGCAGTGGGTGTCTGTTCTTCTTAGTAAGCTTATTAAGTTCTTTATAGTCCACACACAGTCTAAGGGACCCATCCGCCTTCGTGGCAAATACTACTGGAGCACTCCACTCCGATATACTTCGTCTTATGAACCCCTTCTCAAGCAACTCCTTCACTTGCTTATCGAGTTCCCTCCTTTCACGAGGAGCCATGTGGCGTACTGACAAAGATACTAGTTTCGCCTTATCCATAAGATATATTCGAAAATCTATCTCCCGCTTCGGAGGCGCTTCGGAAGCAAGCCCTTCACCTCCTCAAACACATCCGAATATTCTCGGACCACTCTAACAGATCGTAGATTTTCCTCAGATGCATCAAGCGATTCTAGATAACTTAGCATAACAGAATTTATGGGATTACAAAAGATTTCGAGAGTGTTGCCAAGGCGAGTCACAAGCCTAACTACTCTCCTTTCACAATCAAGAACGGCCCCATTTCTGGATAACGAATCCATTCCTAAAATTAGCCCATAGCCTGTGAAGCCCAACACATAAGCATCACATCTAAACTCAATGCTAAGTATAGAAATTTTCAAATCCAAACACATCATGGACGAATAAGCTGAGCCCCCAATTGGATTCGAAACAACTAAGGGATCCTCTACTAAACTAGTGTTTAAGTGCAGTGATTCAACTAATGAAGTAGAGATAAACGAATGCGATGCGCTCGAATCGAATAAGGTACGGACAGGATGATCAAACAGAAAAACTAAGCTTTCAACAGAAATGGTTCTACCTCGTTCTTGCAGCGGTGGGACCGCGAGAGCCTGAACTTGTCCCCTTGCCTGCCCTGGTGCCATAAGAGTCTGCACCTGTCCTCCCGAGGTAGACCCTGCCCTCTGCCCCTTCTTTGGGCAGTCCTTCACTAAATGTCCCGCTTCACCACAATGAAAACAGCCAGTCTTCTTTTTCTTTCAGCAATCCTTGCTGAGATGGCCTGGTGTCCCACAGTAAAAGCATTTCTTCTTTCCCTTGCCATTATTTTCTTTACCACCCTTCTTATTTTGCTGTTGTGGTTCCTTCTGATCCCCTTTCTTCTCGGGTGCCTTATCAGCTTTAGCGCTTTTCTCCTCGTGCATGAGCACCATTTCTACTAGCTTCTCAAAGGTGGCCCACATAGGGATGTGGGTCATAGCCAATCCTTGCAATGGTTCATTCAAGCCATTAACGAACCTCAGAGCCTTCTTCTCCGGCGTGTTCACTAAGTCCAAGCCAAACCTTGCTAACTGATTAAATTTGTTGACATACTCTTTCACTGATGAGCTTCCTTGCTTCAATGTCAAGAACCTTTCCATATATAGATTCTCTTCTGCCCTTGAGAGAAACTTTGCCTCGAACCTACGTCTGAAATCCGCCTAAGAGTCAACATGATGCTCTCCATTAGTGACCTCCCACCAAAACGAGGCCTCTCCCTTCATTAACCAAGCTGCTAAACGAACTTTCCTCCCTTCTTCTACTTCAAAGATTTCTAGCAATTCTTCCACCTCCTTAAGCCAATCTCTAGCTTCCACAAATGTTTCTGACCCTTGAAAGGGTTTTCCACCCATAGCCTTAAATTCCTTGCACGTCTTTGCAAAAGTATCTACGCGAGGAGGAGGAGGAGGAGGAGGTGGAGCGGGTGCAACAGGTGGTGGAGGAAAATTGGATGGACCCGCAGCGGCCCTAGCCTCTAATAACCTCCTATACCATCCTGGTATCGTTACACCGTCAGGTAGGTTAAGATCTTCAGCCATGCTGAAACGAAAAAGGAAAGATTCAAAATGGAGAATTCGAAAGATAAAGATATATGGCTATATGGGGATTATGTTTTTCATAAAAACTTTCCTCCTTAAATTACTCATTAAGACATGTTTTTGAAAATACTTCTTCCAAAAATACTTTAGAAAAATAGTTTTTCTAAAAAATTTATCTGTTCTGGTAACCTTAAGCTCTGATACCACGTGTAACACCCCACGTCCATTAATGTCACTCACAAAGGGAATGCATTAACTTCCATGGAGGTTTTAAGTGAATATAGAACAGAAAAATTACAACAAGACAGATAATAAGTAGTACTTGGAAATCTAAAACTTCATTTTATTGCAGTGGAAATTAAACATGTTTGTTACAACATAAAACCATAAATCAGAGTCAAGTACAATATCCATCTTCATAAAACAAAATACATAATCCCATTACACAAATAGCCATTAAAGAAGATAACAAGCTGGACTTTACTTCAACGGTCCAAGCTTTCCAAAGAGATGTGAAGCAATCCAATCAAACTCCACTAGAGCTGGGTCCAACCTGAGGACCTGGAGGGGGAAAGGATAGAAATAGAGGGGGTCAGACATAAAGTCTGGCGAGTATGATAATTCTAACAATACTATTATCAAAATAACTAGACCAAGGCATAAGCTGGAAGACAAGTAAATGCCTATGAACTATTAGGTATGGAATGAGCAGATAAAGATAACGTGAAAGATAACGTTACATGCACACCTAATTACTAACGAATGATTACTACACCGCACCGCACCTTACTACACTTCACCGCACCAGTCACCCTAAAGGTTGATCCCACTTGCTTCACACAGAAACTATATAAATAGCCTTGCGTACCCCTAGCTGACTACATAGGTGCCGTCTGCCCCTATCTCCACTAGGTGTACCCCACTACCCACTTTCGATCGGCTCCCTACTCGTAGATACCCGTGCTGGCCCCACAGTGGGGTGTATCACTCCCCTAAAGCGGCAACCCGATACAACTTGAGAATGCACGGATTATACCTACACGATGCAACAACGTCTTACCTACCAGCCCGGGTCCACACACGCATATGAAACCCATTGGACTAGTGTTGCCACCGCTCCCCATTTCGGCTTCTTACAGTCAAACCCAGCATGCGTGTCCCGTCCTCGACTTGGGTCGAGCCCACAAAGATACGTTTGGGATACTGGTTGAAATGGGCCCCCACAAGCTACCCACTTAAGCTTTTGTCACTATTAGTATATCCCACTTAACCCTCTTAGTCATATTCATTTACATGTGTTGTTTGGTTAAGTCTTACTAATCGTATTTCACATGCCTCTAAGGGCACCCACTAGATTCCTCATGCCACCCAAGGCACCTACTTAACCCCCATGTCCCACCTTACACGTTTATCTGGTTGAGTATTTCTTAATTCATTCAGGCCATAACCTCATAAAGACCTCTCACATTAGAGTGGCATTTATGGCAGCTGGATTTGTCGGGCGGGTCCGGGCAGTCTTACACCATAAAAGAGTCTAACCTCGTGTCTTTACAACTGTTATGCTTTAGTTTAGGCCTAGGACCTCTCACATTGGGCTGACATTTGTGACCACTGGATTTGCTGGGCGGGTCCGGGCAGGTTTACGTCACAAACGAGTCCAACCTCGTGTCCTAAGCATTGATTATCACTTATAATCTTTTACCCCAGTTTTAATAATTCCCTATTCAAATTATGAATTAAGTCCACTTTTAATGATGTCCATAATTGACTCAATTATGGCCATCCATTCATGGCATGCAAAATCATATCAATTGCACCCAAACTTCTTTATATTAAATCCTTAATATTACCCCTACCCCACGTTTATACGTTCGCTTATTCGACGCAAAATATACATTAGACCCGAATGGTCTAACTTATAGCACAAAGATAAATTATCACAACATATAGACAAACAAAATAGTAATAGGGGTGAAACTTGCATAAACTACACATAAGGATCTAAAGGTGTCAACTTGTTAAATGTCACAATTTACATGATATGATTATAACCCAAATTTATGTATAAACTTGCATATGGGGTTTTAGGCAACATAATGATGGTGTGAACTAGCATAGAATTTCACATATGTCATAGCATAATTCTAGATGTCATAATAGATGTCATGGCATATGTTCATAACTTTTACTAATCAACCTAAACTTGCATATGTGACTTGTCATATAGATCAACATAGCCCAAATATTATGATTTGATTAACATGAACTAACTAGCATAGATAATAACATCATGACTTTATAACTTATATGATTTATCACAACTTGGCATAGAAACTTTCAACATATATAACATCATCATAGCATGATTTACAACATATAGGATATCATCACCACATAGCATAGGATTTATAACATACATGATAGTATACGGTTTACAACAACATATATGACAATTCACATCATCTACTCATAATCCATTCATAACTTAATCTAATTAATTTAATAATAATCTTGTTAAGATCATCATACTCACAATTTAGAAGAGAAAGAGAGTCTTGTTTTGCTTTAGAGTTGAGTAGAATTAGGTTTTGATTAGCTTCTTCCCTCTTAGTTGGCGGCGGCTCCACTGAGTTCCATGACGGCGGTATGACGGTAGCTATTCTATTTTTCATATGAATTAGGGTGAGAGACTACCTAGGTATTTATAGAGTTTAGGATTTATTTAGACCGTCAGATCAACTCAGAACTAAACTGAACCGTTAAATTTGCCAACTCATCCCTAAAGACACATCAGTAGCTCAAGTTTGGGCTCAGTCAAAACCCTAGCTGACTGACCAGGTCGACACCCAGGTCGACTCACTAGTCGACCTGGGGGGGGGGGGAGGTCGACACTAGTGTCGACACCCCAATCGACCTGCCTGGGCGGGAATTTTCCCGCCCAGCCCGCTTCTGCACTATCTGTTTGAATTTTAAATTTCCTGCGAGCTGTTTTGAATTTTCTGAAACTTCCGATGGCCATAACTTCTTCATACGAAGTCCAATTCACGCAAACTCAGACTCTATTTCGACCAGAATTCCGAGACGAACACAATGGCGCAACCCGTTTCCCACAATTCTCACGTCTGTGATTAGTTATTCTTTAATTTGTGAATATTAATATTAACAGAATTACGGGGTGTTACATAGGAGGCTTTCCAATCAAATACTTCTCGAATTCTATTTTCTATCGATTCCATCGATATTTCCATCAAGACTGTTACAGGATTGGGATTAATCACTTCAGTTCTGGCTGTATTAAATTGGCTAAGGTAATCCCTTAGCGATTCTCCTGGAGTTTGCTTTATTACAGAAAGGTCCATGACATGCTTAGACTTTGTGGATTGTAGATGGAATTGGTTTAAGAACTTCTCACCCAAGTCTTTGAAGTTTGGGACCGATCTTGGAGGAAGTTGTATGAACCACATGAGTGACACCTTATCTAGATATATCGGGAAAGCCTTGCACTTAATCGCATTAGGGGAACTAATTTTTTTATATGCCATGAATATCTCATCAAGTGCTGACGAGGATCTGTGGCATGTTGAATCTCTTTGGGAATTTAGCTTGCTGAATGTCATCTATAAACGGAGCGTGGGTACGATCAATTCTCCAATCTTCGACCTTGTAGCCTTTGCTATCGTTCATGATAATGTCGGACCATGGAAGTCAAATCGGGAGCGATAAAGATGACATGATATGACCTCTCGGCTCGTGGGGCTTCCCTTGCTCTCGTACAAGGGAACGTCGTTTGGTTCGCCATCCGGGTAATACTTCCTTGGCCCTGGTTGTCCTGATCAATCACAAGATGCATGAAAGGAAGCATAAGAGCACAAGTCGCTCTACAAGTGTAACCGGTTAGCTGGAGGAGGATTCCAGGTAGGTAGGGCATTAGGCTTGATGGGTTCCAGCTCGGCATGCATTGGCTCCATAATGTTCAGCCAAGCTTGTTCGGTCTGGTCGAGCTAAGTCGGTAGCCTCTCTAAACATAAATCTCGCACATTCTATAACCTTTTAGGTGGCCGATGTTGTCGTTGCTGGCCCCCGCTCCTTTCGGATGACGACGATTCTTCTGCATCCTAATTTTGTATTAAAGAAGTAGTTTGTCGGTTTTTAAACTCTTCCCATTGTCTCGTTATTTGATTCATGTCCTATCTAATTGCAACATTTTCCCATACTTAAGCATTCAATGTTGTTGCTGCCTCCCGGAGCTTGTTCAACAATACTACAAAGTAGTCGTGAGTATCAAACACTTAGGAGGGAGCTTGGTCATTGAGGGGAAGAAGTGCGGGAGGGTTAATGGTTGGATGTGCCCCATCCAGGGTCGATGTCGACCCGGCCTGAGTTGAGCCAAGGGCAGGGGCAGTGGCTATAGTTGATGGTAAGGCTGAATTTGGCTATTACTGTTGTTTTCCAAAAGCGCGTGCAAAAAACTTGCAAACCATTGTTGTTGAGGATGGAGGGAATTAGGATTTTGTCTTGGACTTAATGATCCAAAAGTTGATCAAAAACCCTTCAATGTTGAAAATTGAGTATTCTCAGTGAAAGCACCAAAGTGTTGACACCAAAAAGTGGAACAACCCCCAAAAAGAGATAATGTAGAGAACTAAAATGAAGAAATATAAATGAAAACGAGAGTAATTGCAATCACACAAAAATTTATAGTGGTTCAGCGTTAACGATCCTACGTCCACTTTATAATCTCTTGGTTATATATAAACTTTAAGTACAAATGATGGTTTAATGGCTAAACCCGAGTACAATGCCGTAATAATAACAAAATGACAAGGGATTGGCCAACATC
The DNA here is from genome assembly GCA_030737875.1 of Allium sativum. Taxonomy (NCBI): domain Eukaryota; kingdom Viridiplantae; phylum Streptophyta; class Magnoliopsida; order Asparagales; family Amaryllidaceae; genus Allium; species Allium sativum. Next base: position 16,691 of record JASFAX010007490.1, read on the forward strand.
CTTTTTTTTTGAAGCTTTGGAGGGCTATTTATAGATGTTGTTCTCGGGTCGACTAGGACATGTGCCACCCATCCTGGGACTATAGAAAGCGTGGGAGACGTCTTCTGATCATGGGAGAAGACCCGACCCGGTATGGACACGTGGAGGCTTGTCCATCGTTGTAGAAGTGTTAGAAGGTGTCAAATCGAGGTAGAACCGGTCAAACCAGAGATATTTAGTTATAGGAGCCGACCCAGCTTGACATCGTCAAGCCGAGAGTTATTCGACCCGAATCTTTGTCGTTTGATTGTCCTCACATGTGTGTATCTTTTATTTTATGTCAACCAAGGTCTTAGTCAACCCGAAGATGTTCTGAGCCGAGTCTTTATGGATGATGGGTACTTGTCTTGCATGATGGAGGCTCGAGTCAACATGTTTCTTAGTCGACCTGAAAGTCTTCGAACCTGAACTTGTGGTGGCATGCCTACATGTTTGATTGCTCAATGTCCCGAGTTGAATTTGGACCCCAATCGAGCCTATTGTTATTCAAGTCAAGATGATTGCCTCTCCATGATGGTTTGTCTCGAATATCTAGTATGTGCCTGGTCTTAACGGTCTTGTCAAAAGGTTTGTCAATAATATCATAAAAGACATTAAAAGAGGAATAATGGAAAAATGTCAAAATTTGATAACATATAATTAATTTTGGAGTGTTCACACACATATGAACACATGTATAGATATATTTAATATAAATATATTTATATATAAATTACAAAAGCAATGCACAAAATAAACATGCGTCATATATGGTATAAAACCACGTGATAAAAAGAAGCTTAAAAGACGTTAATTAAGTAAGTTTTAATTTAATTAGTTATGCACGTATTAATAATATGCGTTTGAAATTGAAAATAAATGCATGTTAAAATAGTAGAAAAAATGTTAAAAACAACGTTCATGCAATTAAAAAAATTAAACTCTCAAAAGTTTAAAAATGGAAGAAAATTAATATGTATATTGATTACGTATTTGAAATTCAGAATAGATGGACAATAAAAATAGGAAGAATACATAAATATGGCTAAAGAATAATAACGTTAAATGTAACGTTTAAAACAACACAAATTACACATCAAAAATTGACCCATAAACATTTTTGTAATGTGTATGGGTCGACTCAGGCTTGGGATGTGTCGATCCACTTATGAGTTGTTTCATCCCAACGCGACCTAGCTGGAGGATGAATCGACCCGTTCGGACCAAATATGATGTGTTTTATACTTTTAAATGGCTAGGATTTAATCTTCGTGAATCTTATAGGTGTGGTTCTTCTAGGCAGCTACAAATAAGTCTGCATGGCCAGCCTCCAACTCACATTTTCTAAGAGGACATCACAGCTCTGCCATTTTCTTTCTCCACTAAGATCTTTAGAATATATATATAATAGTTTTAGGATTTCTAATTCAAGATTTAAAGATGAAGGTTATGGATTTATATGATAAGTTCCTAGATTTATCGTCCGTATGAGGTAAATTTCGAGAATTTCAATATAATTTTTTTTTCATTCTTTTAGAATCGGGTTTTGTAAATTCGTGGTAATTACAGTAGTAGATTCAATTAGGGAGACCATGGATGATAACTCTGAATCAGATTGAGGAATTGGAGAGAAATCAGATGAGTGGATTTAAATTATATTTTCTTATAATAGTATATAATATCATTTGATTCCTGTAAAATTTATAATATGTTCTCTCCTTTCTCTTTTTCCCCTTTCTGCGGTAGAGTTTGTAATTTTATGTTGAGTTTTGGTTCTGCGCGAGATATACATAAACCTGAAATCTTGACATATATATATTTGAATTTTGCGCTTAATTCATACAATTGATTATAATCCTTTTTGTTTGCAAGAATTGGAAAACATAATTTAATTGGAAGTATGAACAAAAGAGGATTTCATAATTGTGGGTATGGCATAATTAATATTATAGATAATAAATTTACAAGTTAAATGGTAAACTGAGATTTTCTATGTTAGTTGAAAAGATTTCCTTTCAAATTCAGAACAAAATGAATATAGAAATTGTTGGGATTGAAAAAGGGATATAACCAAATTGTATCCAAATTTACTGTAATTATGTAAAAAGGGGGAAAAAAGTTAAAAGCAAGGGTTAATGTATACCAATTAAAATGGAAAGTTAGAAGTAGCCTAGATTGATTGGTTAGGAAAAATGGCATATATTTCCGTAGTTTGGTTTGAAAAAGTAGTAGGAAACATAATTGTAAGTTTAAAAATAAATAAAGGCGTAAATTAGTGCGAAATAAGGATTTATCCATATTGTGCACTATTCGATAGCTAAAAATAATTGAAAAATATAGCTTGCAATTATGGGTTTCTATAGCAATAATTACCTTAAGCCATAGAAATATACCTTTGTATAGTTTTAATAACCAATTAATTAGGAAAAGGTCCAATTTCCTAAAAAGTAAATTGTAAAGATGGAAAGAAAAAGGGTAACATAATTGAAAGGCGTTATGAAAGGTAAAAAGGAATATGTGAGGTTTATTATAAACCTACAACGGTAACTTATATTTGCATAAACATGAAAATTGGGGAATCATAATAAATATACATGGTTCATTTACAATTATGAATATGACAAGAATTGTTTAAAAGAAAAGTTGAGGATTTATATGAACATATTAACTTAAAAGGGATAAGGTACGAGCCTATAAGGTGTTATTCTTTAATATGAACATATTGATTTACCAAGTGTAAGTTACGAGCCTAAGATTCTATGGTAACTAGTAAAGTTGATTTATAAATAATATTCGATTAATTAGATTAATGAATACTGTATATCAATCAAAAAGGAAAAGTGGAATGCATAATAGTAAATTAGACATAAGGTCTAACTAAGGTAACGATATGTAATTGGACCAGCCCAGGGGAATGAAGAGCAAAATAGGGCAAATCATCATGGAGTTGGTTGGCATGGTGGGAGCATGTCGAACTTATTATTCGATAGGACGTAAGGAAACTCTATGATGGCCTTCTTTGGTTAGCCTAGAGAAGCTTTACTGTAACAACCAGGAAAATCCGAGCCAATTTAAAATTTTTATTTTGGCAATTTTAGTGAATTTCGAATATTTAAAATGATTTATTTTAGATAATAACGACGAAAATTTATTTTGAATAGAATTCGAACATATATATTTATTTGAATCGTCGTAAGAATATAAATAATTATTTATATATATAAAAGGAATTGAAAATGGCGCGGTAGTTCGATAATTCGATTTCAAATTTCAAATGAATGTACCAGGTGCAAAATAAACTAGATTTTAGCGAAACCAAAAATAATAGAATCTAATTGAGGATATCTTTCGAACGAATCCGAAGAATTGAAATTTCATAGTGGGAATCAAAAGTTACGTCCAGTTGAAAATTCAGAATAGTCGCTATGGAATTATGGCCCTTAAAAATGGGAATTTTGCAAAGGACCTCGGATTTCGACGAAACCACTTTTGTTGGATCCGTGATGTCAAATTATTGCTAGGTTTCAAAATTCGTAATTTTTCGAATCAATAGGTGAGTGTGGCAAAGGAAAACGCATTTGACCAGTTTCAGTTGATTTTAATCAACTGAAAAATGGCCATTTTTCAAACGGCCTCAGAATTCAACGAAACTAGTTTTGTTAGGACCGAATCGTTAATACGAAGTTAGAAATAATTTTTCGGGAATTTTTCGAGTTAGTATGTGGCCCCAGTAAATTGAAATGCGCGTCCAAATTCAATATATAGAGTTATATGTTGATTTTGGCGAAAACTGATCGAAACGATCAAATCAGCTTACGATACATATCCCATTGTGTTCGGAATGGGGGTATTATGCTAGGAGCGACAGTCTTTGGGTTTGCTTTGGAGTTCGAATGGATAAACTAGTATAAAGGGAAATTAAAATAATTTAAAAATATAAATAGACCAATAGGAATGCACAAAACCCTAAATTCAGAAATAAATAAAAATATTCGCCGCTCCCCAGGAACTCACGGCGGAAAAGCTCCGTTCTTTCTCCCCCTCGTTCTTGAATTTCAAGCAGGGATTCAACCATCTTCCAGCATGTGATCGATGGAGATTTTCAACGTCTATAAATCTATATGGGGGTCATCATCTCTGGAGGCGTGAGCTGTTCGAACGGGGCATTAAAAGCCTTGTCGTATCGAGGCGGATTCCAGTCACCGTGCGCGCTCAATTTGGCCACCCTCTCTGGCGGTGATAGGCGACGCCATCCCCCTTTCTCTAGCGTTCTCTGATCCTCCTCTGATGCCTTGAATCTCGCGCAAAAGTGAACCCTAGCTATTGAGCACCATTCGAACATCGGCTGTAGCCTAACAGGGAGAAGAAGAAGAAAGGTTTTAAGTTTTTATTTATTTATTTAAATTAGCCTTGTTTTAAGAATCTGAAATTTATATAAATGGGTTTTAAATAAAAATATAATTTTAAATTTATATAATAGTTTATAAAAAAAATATTTTTTCTACATAAAGCATTGTTGTTTAAAAATATAATTTTTCTATATAAAGCATGGATTTTTATTTATATAAAGCATTGGGGGAAAAAGGGGATTTGATCATAGATTTAAAACAGGATTTGTTTTAAATATATAAAAAAGATTTGTTTTAAAATATAGAAGTAGCATTGGCCTAAAATATAGAAGAAGCGATGTTTAGAAAATAGAAGTAGCAATGTTTAGAAAATTTAGATAGCTTATGTTTTTGAAGATAACAGATGTTTATAAAAATATAAATATCTTTGATTTAAAAATATACATATCTTTGATCTAAAGATATGACCTTTATAATAAAAATAGCAGTGTCAAAAATATAATTTTTATAAATGACTTTGTTTTAAAAATTATGATCAGTTAAATATACATACATGGCATTGTTTTAAAATATATATATCATGGGTTTTAAAAATATAATCACCGTGAGAAAAACATGATTTTTATATATTCATATAGCGAAGAAAAAAAACGATTTTTATGTACATGTAGTGATAATAAAATGTGATTTTTATGTATGTAGTGGCTACGGGCAACGAAAGTGACAAAAGGCGAGAACGGCGAAGACTTCTACATATAAAGAGTCGTGGCGTTGTGTAACGTCCCGCATTTTTATCGGTTTGTATTTGAATATTTAAATCAATTTAAATATTGAATTAATAATATAAGTGGATTTATATATTAATTAAAACGAAGTTGAACGTATAAAAATATATATTAAATATAATCGAGCCCGTAATATCGCGGCAGTTCGTAATTTAACGTTCTGAACTTCAACTGAGTATACAGGACTCGTTATAAACCGGATTTCTCCGAAACAAGAAACGTTGGAATCTGTTGAACTGTATTTCTCTAATGGAAGTGAAAAATGAAGATTTCGTTGTATATATGGCAAGATATGTCCAAATCAAATATTCAAAAAGTCGCTATGAAATCGTATATCGACCATAACGGTTTATTCGATATAACTAGCTATCGGATTCGAATTTGGCCGAGGTTCTTTTGAGGCGCAGCGATAATTTAATTTTTGGAATTTTACTGATATTTTTAATTAATTAAATAAGCAACTTTTTATTTGGAGTATTGTGTACCCTGTATCGGTATTTTGGGGTTTCACAATATAAGTTAATCTACCGGTATTATTTTATTTCTGGGATCGTGACACCTCGTTGGACACAACCATACTCTTATATTTGTCCGTCATGGCTCGTACATAAACGAAGTGTTATATAACCAGTACGTTAAACATCATAACTCAAATAGTGAAAATACAAAGCAAACTCAAACGTGACAAAGAAATAAATAAACGCCTACATATCCTAAGACGTGCATACTAAGGAGAAAGCGGCCACCTCAAAAGTTAATATAAACATGCAAAAGTCAGCAATCCTACCCTATCAACTATAAGTTTATGTAAGACCAATCACGCATAGGCTATTTTCTTTGGATACTGGAGCTAGAAGCATTTAAGGGACTGCATACCTAAACCCTACCGGCTATGTGTTTTCTAATCACTAGCTAAACAAGTTTTCAATGCCTACAGCAAACCAAGCTGTACAATATACAATGCCCTTAATATCATGCCATTCTTCGGCAAGCCTACTTTCCTGGACCATACACCTATGTCCTATTCCTCAAGTGATTAAGTCCTCGTATGCATTAAATCAAACATTGAGCTCCATACCCAAGTAAACCGATGAGATGAATTTTCAAACCAATAACCTTCCCTTTTGCTTCCAGCTACACCATACCCTAAGCTAACGATATGAAGAGCAAAGACTACAAACCTACCCTAATAGTAGAGGATGTGGCACCATTCCATTTCTTATCAAGAGTAAATGCGCAGCATACCCTATGTTGTAGCTTTAGACTAAGACGTTGTTCTTATCGTCTTCCCTTCCGCTATATATAAACATCTCGCCATCTTCATTTCCGTCTGCTCAGCAAAGAGAATCGATTCCTCAATTTCAATTTAAATAAAATAAACCGAAATGAAATAGAAAATGTAAAGGAGAAGAGGGTTTACTGCTAAAAACGTGGTTAAGTGTGTACGGTCAGGGGAATAGGGTAGTTACGTGGTCATTGCTGTGTAAGGTGGCGGGTCTGAAGGCCAATGAGATGGAAGTTGTTGAGCGAAGTGGATGGGATCATGGGATCTTTGTTCTAGCAGGTTGCGTATACTTGAAAATGGGAAAGTGTACAGGCGTTTTGGTGACTGGAAGACAACGTGAGCATCAAATAAGCAGTCCACGTTTGGAGCAAAATTGTTTAGTGTAGCAGGATTTAAAACTTGGGTTTGTTTTTGCGAGGGAAACACTGGAGATATGCGCGTGCACGACATGAAGAAGCCAAATATGGGTAAACTGGAGATGCAGTTGCATATTCAAGTGGAGGATCGGTGACTTCTTGGACTGTTAAGGGTGTGTGGCGTCCCACTGTTGCAACAACTCATGTTTCAAACTTTGACAACGGAGTCGTTTGAGGAAGGAAGCATTTAAAATGTTGATGATGATATTGCTCTCTGTTTTGGAGAAAAGCACTAATAGAGTGTTAGTGGAGTTTGTGACACGCATGGTGTGTAGCCAGTGCAAAACGCGAGCGAGTGTGTACTGGAAGGTCACCAGGTTTGTATGGAGATTGTACGCAAGAAGCACTGTACGACGCTGAGGCTTCAACGCAAACTGGAAGGGCTAAGCGAAGAAGGGGATGTCACGCATGTATACACGGTTGGATGTAGAACCAATGGACTGGTTTGTACAATCAAAGCGAAACAGGCGCCGACGGGTTCGTATT
>JASFAX010007491.1:0-24028 GCA_030737875.1 Allium sativum
GGAAATTCGTACATGGAAGTAGGAGCAGATATCGATGGATTTTATCAATGGATTACCTAGAACCAGTGCAGGGAACGAAGGAATTTGGGTCACCGTGGATCGCTTGACCCAAAGTGCAAGATTTATTCCTATAAAATCGACTAGGACAACACTGAAGTTGGCTGAGCTTTATATAAAATGGATAATTTGATTCCGTGGTATCCCGAAGAGCATAGTAAGTGATCAAGATCCATTATTCACGAGTGGATTTTGGAAGAGTTTGCAAGAGGCTTTGGGAACCGAGTTGTGTTTGAGTACGGCTTATCATCCCCAAACCGATGGTCAAACCGAGAGGGTTAACTAGGTTTCCGAAGATATTCTAAGGGCTTTTGTATTGGACTTCGTAGGATCATGGGAAGACCATCTATATCTAGTTGAGTTTGCGTACAACAAAAGCTATCGGTCTAGCAATGGGATGGCACCATACGAGGCATTGTATGGTACATTGTGCAATTCTCTGTCATGTTGGTTAGAAACTGCAGATAATTTGGTACTTAGGCCAGAGATGATCAGAGAGATATCAGATTGTATCGAGATTGTTAGACAACAAATGAAGGCAGCCCAAGATCGTCAGAAGAGTTATGCCGATAAACGTCGAAAAGATTTGGAATTCGACGTTGGTGACATGGCTTTTGTGAAGATTTCGCCATTGATGCATGTTATTCGATTAAAAAGTAAACGAAAGTTAGCTCCTAGGTTTGTTAGACCATTTCCAATAGTCGAGCAGATTGGAAAGAACACATATAGGTTGGAGTTACTCGAAACACATATAGGTTGGAGTTACTCGAGAAGATGTCGAGTGTGCACAATATTTTCCATGTGTCGTTTCTTCGGAAGTGTGTGCATGATTTGAATGTGGTGGTATCTCCAGAACAGTATGAAGGCCTAGAAGTCGAGACCATAGTTACGAAACCTCGTAAGCCACTTCGCGTTGTGGGAAATGACACGAAATAGCTTAGGAGGAAGACAATTAAGCTAGTTAAGGTGCAACGGAGTGAGGATGATGACGATTGTACGTTGGAGACAGAAGAGAGTATAAAAATGATCTATCCAGTTCTCTTCGTCGATATGACCCATTAATGTCGGGTCACCTTACATCATTGTAACTTACACTATTGTTGTTAGAATTCCGCATGCAAGGTGTAACACCCCGCCTCCGCCAGGGTGTCTCTTGCAAGCACTCTGACTTTGGAGGGGCGTTTGAATCAGGTAAACATGCATAATGATATATCAAGGCAGAACAAGAACATATGTATATATGTAAACAGAGTAAATATCATAGATAAAACAGCGGAAGATTTCAAACCATTTCAAAACCAGTCTGGTACAACATAATGTAAACTTTCCAAATAAACAAGTCTAGATAAAACAACATCGATTGAAAAACTGAAATACATAAGTACTAATCCCCAAAAGAAGTGATAGCCATAGCTAGCTCCATGTCAAACCGTACATGAGCTAAATCCCACAAGCAAGCAGTCTGAAAACCAAGCTAAGCTCCAGTATTCCCTCCCTGAGAACCTGGGGGGGGAACGGAAGAAAAGAGGCGAAAGAAAACAGGTCAGTCAAAAAGACTGAGTAAGCCCTACTACAATCAATGTAAACTGATAAAGTTAACTGGCATGAGCAGCAGGGATGAACATAAGGATAACAACATACTAGCATGATGATTAACTAACAAGGTAGATAAAGGTGTCATCGCATAATCAGGATTAAGGTTTTGCACCACAGGTGTACTAGCAAACTAACCTGACTTGAATAAACAAGTATTGATCCCTTGGCCCAAGCTTTGGCCCGATAACATGAAATGACCCTAATACAAGGTCCAACCAAACGGTCTAGTCGATCGGCTCCCTAAGCCTAACTCGTCACGTGTTGGTGTCAATACGGCCCAAACATGATTGTAGTCAGACTGTGCAGGGTCTCCCGTCGGGTGTATCAAGCCCTAGGGTGGCAACCCTCGGACACCATAAACATGAGTGCACAGTCTCGATCTACTGGTACCCGTGCATGCTTTCCCCGGCTTCGGACTATGTGCACGACCATGGTCCGCCCGGAACTACACCGGCGTACCCTCTGCCGTCGCTTTTGGTCGCTTACCTCCAGCCCAGTAATCGTGCCCCCACCCTAGCCTAGTCCCTAGGGTCATGATGATACTAACTTGGGATTACTGCTGGAGTGGGCCCCCATTGCTAGGATTTTTCTAGTGGGTTAAGTACGGTTTAACCCCCTTGCTAATCATGGATTAACTTGGTTAAGTGTAACGATGAGTTCACGACTTAACCCCGATTAATCTACCGAGCCCAAATTGGTTAAGTACTAAGTGGACCATGACTTAACCCTAATCATGAGGCATTAATTAATTTAATGCGCCTTAACCTCTCACACTAAACTTTGTTGCGGTTACTAGTTAAGCCGGGCGGGTCCGGGTAGCTTTACACCACAACTTGGTCTAACCTCGGGTCCAAGGTACAACATGACCAACTTCTCACATTGGGTCCTATTGTTTGTAGCAACTAGTTAAGCCGGTCGGTTCCGGGTAGGTTTACGCTACAAACTCACCCCAACCTCGAGTTGGCCACACTTATCTTTTCTAAGTGTCATGTCCATCATGTTTCCAAAACATGTTACAAGTTTTCAAGCAATTGGGTAGACCTAACTTAATAGGTAAATTCCCAATGGGTAGACCTAACTTAATAGGTAAATTCCCAAGCTTATGTTTTTATGTCTTTTAAGTTACCCAACCCCAAACGCAATCCCATCGCTTACATATCGCGATAGCGCATAAAGGATAGAAAGAGGGAACTTGGCATAATTATGACATAAAGGTGTTGAAGCCACAAGTTCAACATGGTGGCATATGAAATGTACATGTGTTCATATACTTGCATATTACATTTTTAGGCCTCAAAAACATGCATAAAACCAAACTTAGCATATTGGTGATACATGGTGCTAAATGACATGTAGAAATGGCCATAAGTTCGCATTTAGCCTCACATGCAAGTTATCATAAGAGATATGATAACTTACATGTTGCCAAAACGCAACCTTTGGCATAAAGCTTAAAGCTTTATGTTCATAAACCCAAAATAAGCTTGCATAACATGATAGTATGAACAAAGTGTTCAACCCAAACTTGCATAACATAACTTGGCATACTTGCATATAAACTTGCATATCACAACATGATAAACTTGCATATCACAACATGATAAACTTGCATATAAACTTGCATATCACAACATGATAAACTTGCATATCATACATTTAACTTTAGAGTTTAAGTATGAAAGTAGAATAGGGCTTACAATGCTTAAGAAGTCACAAAAATATGACAAAGCCCTTATGAAATCAATTAAACCCAAAATGCAAGCGAAACCCTTGAGCCAAAATGATCAAGACTCTTTCTTTATGATGCAAATATATAAACTTGACTTGAATGCAAGCTAATGATGCTCATACAAGTTTGAAAACACTTGTATGCATGGAAAATCACTTAGGAATTTATTTAGGAATTTTATGAAGAGAGTGGAGGCCATGAGAGGATTGATTTTGCCATAGTTTAGTTGTATGAATGAATAATGATGATTTAGGGTAGGTTAGGGTCTTATTTATAGATTAGGCAAGTGTTTTAGGCCATAGGATTAAACCCTAGTTCCAATCTCAGCCCTCAAAACCGAATCTGGCCCCCAAGCTCAACACAATCTCAAAATGGTGCACCGGGCTAAACAGCCCGGCTGGACCAAGTCGACAGCCAAGTCGACAGGGCTGTCGACTTGGGTCCAACCAAGTCGACTCCCAAGTCGACAGGGCTGTCGACTTGGGTGCTCTGGCGGGAATTCTCCCGCCTGGCCCAAACTGGCCCAAATATCCAAATTCAAACTTGAATTTGAAATTTGTTTTTACTTTGGAATTTTCTGAAAACTTCGTTGGGCCTTAATCGGGTCATACGGACTCCGATTTTCGAAAACTCGGACTCTATTTCGCGTATTTTTCCGAGACGAACGCAATGGCACAGCCCGTTTCCCTTGATTCAGATTTTAGAATTAAATCCTGCCTCAATTTATGTTATAACAGGTTATTGAAAATACGGGTTGTTACATTCTCCCCTCCTTAAAGGATTTCGTCCCCGAAATCTTCAAGTTAGGAAGAACGTATCCTACCATCCAATCATCCATATACTCAAAACATCATCCACGAGCAATCATTGTCCTTACAAGATTCTAAATGTTGTATGAACATATGCAAAGGTGTGTGTATATGTACTTATCTAATGCAAATATCATCAATGCAAATTATGTTAGTGAAATGAATCCATATGTATTCAATTCCTAACATAATGTATAACATCTATATGTGTGCACATCACATACATCCATATGCAACATCCATGTGATAATACAAAAATTTTCATCCATGAATAAGCATAAACACTCATGCATATGCAATATGAGGAGTGTGTGAGCCGATCTAGTGCCTAACGTGTATAATGCATCCACGAGTAACCACTTGCAACCATCAAGCATAACATGTTTCAAACTCATGTTTCATCCAAAGGGTTTCTACCTAAGGTTCTCATGACAAGATTAACACGATAAACTAGATAAACATGGATAGCAAAGAGAAAGATATGCTAATCAAAGAAAAGAGATTGAGAGTGTACCCTCAAAAAGGAATGGATAAAGCCCACGCATCTTCTCCTCGGTTTCCCAAGTTGCGTCTTCTTCGGCTTCACCCCATTGAACCTTCACCAACTTGACCTCTCGATTCCTTAGCTTCTTGGTCTCCATCCCCAAGATACGAATCGGAGCTCTCCTCAAAGTAGCCTCTTTCTCCACTTCCACATCTTTCAGAATAGTTGGCTCAACAACCTCTGCTGATTCATGTAAACACTTCCGGAGATGCGAGACATGAAAAACATCGTGTACTCCGGCAAGCTTCTCGGGCAACTCCACTCTATAAGCCATCTGCCCGATCCTCTCTATAATAGGGAATGGTCCAACAAACCTCGGTGCCAACTTCCCAATGGCTCCAAATCGGACCACATTCCGCAAAGGAGAAACCTTCACGAAAACCATATCCCCAACATCAAACTCCAAATCAGTTCTCCGCTTATCAGCATAGGATTTCTGTCGGTCTTGGGCCGCTTTCATCCATCTCCGAATCATCTCGATCTTCTCGGATGTATCTCTGATCAGATCAGGCCCAAGTATAAGCTTATCTATAGTCTCCCACCAACATGTAGGCGACTTGCACGGCCTCCCATATAAAGCTTCAAATGGTGCCATCCCTATGCTTGCCTGATAATTGTTATTATATGCAAACTCAACAAGAGGAAGATGGTCTTCCCAAGTACCACCAAAATCCAGAATACAAAGCCTCAACAGATCCTCGAGTACCCTATTCACCCTTTCGGTTTGACCGTCCGTCTGTGAGTGATAAGCAGTACTTAGATTCAACCTCGTGCCCACAGCTTCTTGCAAGCTATTCCAGAATTGACTTGTAAAGATTGGGTCACGGTCACTGACTATACTAGAAGGGACTCCATGAAGTCTCACAATCTCACGAAGATATACAGACGCTAGCCAAGATGCGGTCCTCTTGCTCTTCACCGGAATGAAATGAGCACTCTTTGTAAGTCTATCCACAATAACCCAAATGCTCGTATTCCCTTTCCTTGACCTTGGTAGCCCATCGATAAAATCCATGGAAATACTCTCCCACTTCCAAAGTGGAACGTCTAGAGGATGCAATAGCCCACCGGGCTTCTTCGACTCGGCCTTGACTTGCTGGCAAATGATACATCTAGAGACAAACTCTGCCACATCCTTCTTCATCCCAGGCCAAAAGAAAATGCGCTTCATATCTTTATACATCTTATCTCCGCCTGGATGTATAGTCAACTTAGAGCGATGCGCTTCCTCAAGAACCTTTCTTACCAAATCTTCTACCATGGGAACACATAACCTTCCGTCTCTCCTCAGCCAACCCTTGTCATCAATAGAATATCGAGCGAGATGACTAGACGTCTCTCCTCGAATCAGCTTTATCCATAATCTCAAACTATCAGAGGGTCTTCCTCTGCGAAGCCCCAACTTGATCAAGAAGGGGTCAGAGGTCTGCTAAAGAACCGGTCAAAGAGTGCCACAGACTCTAAATCTCAGCTCAACGAATAGGACTTAGTTCATCATCTCAACGCATAGAGGCTTAGGGTCAACCTTCTTCTACTCAATGCATCAGCTACCACATTCCCCTTGCCAGGGGTATAGGCTATCTCAAAATCATAGGATGCCAAGAATTCCATCCATCTTTGCTGCCTCAGATTCAGATCCTTCTGAGAAAAGAGATACTTCAATGACTTGTGATCGATATAAAGCTCAAATCTTTCTCCCAGAAGATAATGGCGCCAAGCCTTGAGTGCATATACTATTGCTGCCAACTCTAAGTCATGAGTGGGATAATTCTTCTCATGCACTTTGAGTTGTCTACCGCCAAAGCATATCACTCTTCCTTCTTGCATAAGAACAGCTCCTAACCCTGTGCCACATGCATCGGTGTATACTGTAAATAACTTCCCTCCATCGGGCAAAGCTAGAACAGGTGCTGACGTGAGGGCTCTCTTGAGCTTCTGAAAAGCAAGCTCGCATTCTATGCTCCAAGTAAAAGCTAAATTCTTTTTCGTCAATTTAGTGAGAGGAGCGGATATCTTCGCGAAGTCCTTGATGAACTTCCGGTAAAAACCTGCAAGACCTAGAAAACTTCTCACTTCGGTTGCATTCCTTGGAGTCTTCCAATCCTGAACTGCAACTACCTTATCGGGATCCACTGCTAAGCCTTGTTTAGATACTATATGCCCAAGGAATCTAACTTCCCTTCTCCAAAAGTGACACTTGGAGAACTTGGCCTTCAATTGATGCGCTCTAAGCGTATCCATCACCTCCACGAGATGCCTTGCGTGCTCTTCCTCATCCTTAGAGAAGATCAGAATATCATCTATGAAGACCACGACAAACTTGTTCAAGAACTCCCTGAACACCCTACTCATCAAGTCCACGAAATATGCGGGTGCATTAGTCAAGCCGAACGGCATGACAAGCCATTCGAAGAATCCATCTGGAGTTCTGAACGCAGTCTTGTCTATACTATCTTCAGCTACCCTGAGCTGATGGAATCCCGTAGCAAGATCAAGCTGAGAGAAAACAGAAGCACCGACAAGCTGGTCAAAGAGATCATCAATCCTCGGTAACGGGTGTCTGTTCTTCTTAGTCAGCTTATTCAACTCTCGATAGTCAACACAAAGTCGGAGAGAACCATCTGCCTTGGTAGCAAATACCACAGGCGCTCCCCATTCAGATATACTTCGTCTAATGAAGTTCTTTTCAAGCAACTCTTTCACTTGCTTACTTAGCTCCCGCCTTTCACGCGGAGCCATGTGCCGAACGGGCAAAGAAACCGGCTTTGCATTATCCACTAGATAAATGCGGAAATCAATCTCTCGCTTAGGGGGCAACCCCCTAACTTCATCGAAAACATCCGGATACTCTCGAACCACTCTCACAGACTGAAGAGTTTCCATTGACGAGTCGAGTGATTCCAGATAGCACAACATGACGGGACCTCTCGGATCACAAGAAATCTCTAGGGTGTTTCCGAGGCGAGTCACGAGCCTCACAACCCTATGCTCACAATCAAGGATGGCTCCATATCTGGACAACCAATCCATGCCCAATATCAATCCGTATCCCCTGAAACCCAGAACATAAGCACTGCACAAGAACTCTACACTCAGTATAGAGATCCTCAAATCCCCACATATCATAGACAGATGGGCGGAACCCCCAATGGGATTTGAAACACAAACGGGATCCTCTACCAAGCTAGTACTAAGGTGCAAACTATCAACAAGATCAGATGAGATAAAGCTATGCGATGCACCAGAATCAAACAAGGTACGAACTGGAAAATCAGAAATATATACAAGGCTCTCAACAGAAATACTACCTCGATCGGGAACTGGAGCGACATTGAGAGCATGAACTTGCCCTCCTGAAGGTCCAGCACGCTGAGTCTGACCCTGGCCTTGCCCTTGCTTCCTCGGGCAATCCTTACTGAAATGTCCAGTCTCACCGCAGAAAAAGCATTCACCATTCTTCCTTTTCCTCTTCTTACAATCCTTAATAAGATGCCCAACTGAACCGCAATAATGGCACTTCCCCTTGTTGTTCTTGCCCTTGTTGTTGTTCCCTTTGTTGCCTTGACCCTTGTTCTTGTTCTTGTTCTGATTGCCTTGACTGCTTTGACCACTTGGATTACCCTGATTTCCTTTTCCCAGGGAATTAGTCTTCTTGGCTTGAGAATCATTCATCTTGGTTTCTTTCTTGACATCTCCCTGAAGTAACGCCATATCAACCAAACTCTCAAACGTGGCCCCATGGGGAATATGTGACATAGCCAATCCCTGCAACGGCTCATTCAATCCTCTAGCAAAACGAAGAGCCTTCTTCTGAGGAGTATTCACCATATCCAAGCCAAAACGAGCTAGCTAATTGAACTTGTTCACATATTCTTTGACAGACATATCTCCTTGTTTCAAAGTTATGAACCTCTCCATTTGCAGATTCTCCTCAGCAGAAGATAGAAACTTAAGCACGAACCTTGCCCTGAAATCGGCCCAAGTCTCAACAGGCCTAGTACCATTGGTGACTTCCCACCAATAGGCGGCTTCATCCTTCATAAGCCAAACCGCCAACAAGAGCTTCCTCTGATCGTCTAACCCAAAGATAGCAAATAAATCCTCGGTCTCTTTCAACCAATTTCTGGCCTCTACAAAAGTCTCAGTGCCTTGAAAATTCTTGCCACCCATTGCTTTGAAATCTTTGCAAGTCTTTGCGAAGTCAACTTGAGGATGCTGAGGGGGAGGAGGAAGGGGAACCTCAGCGACAGGAGGAGGAGGAACATTAGCGACAGGAGGAGGAGGAATATTAACTACTGGAGGAGGAGGAGGAGGAACATTTGCGGGGCCGGCTTCGGTCGCCCTAGCCTCCAAAAGTCTCCTATACCAAACAGGTACGTGCACTCCCTTCGGAATAGCAAAGTTATCGGCCATACTGAAAACGAAGAAAAAGACAGATTCAGAATGGAGAAAAACGAAGGAATTTTGCTAATGGCTTTTTGGGGAATAGCCTTTTAAAATAAACTAGACTTTTCTTTGGAAAATACTTTATACTTGGTTTTGAAAATAGTTTTCCAAAAGTTTTCTAAAAACCTTTTTGTTCCTTCTCGTAAACCATATGCTCTGATACCAAATTGTAACACCCCGCCTCCGCCAGGGTGTCTCTTGCAAGCACTCTGACTTTGGAGGGGCGTTTGAATCAGGTAAACATGCATAATGATATATCAAGGCAGAACAAGAACATATGTATATATGTAAACAAAGTAAATATCATAGATAAAACAGCGGAAGATTTCAAACCATTTCAAAACCAGTCTGGTACAACATAATGTAAACTTTCCAAATAAACAAGTCTAGATAAAACAACATCGACTGAAAAACTGAAATACATAAGTACTAATCCCCAAAAGAAGTGATAGCCATAGCTAGCTCCATGTCAAACCGTACATGAGCTAAATCCCACAAGCAAGCAGTCTGAAATCCAAGCTAAGCTCCAGTATTCCCTCCCTGAGAACCTTGGGGGGGAAACGGAAGAAAAGAGGCGAAAGAAAACAGGTCAGTCAAAAAGACAGAGTAAGCCCTTCTACAATCAATGTAAACTGATAAAGTTAACTGGCATGAGCAGCAGGGATGAACATAAGGATAACAACATACTAGCATGATGATTAACTAACAAGGTAGATAAAGGTGTCATCGCATAATCAGGATTAAGGTTTTGCACCACAGGTGTACTAGCAAACTAACCTGACTTGAATAAACAAGTATTGATCCCTTGGCCTAAGCTTTGGCCCGATAACATGAAATGACCCTAATACAAGGTCCAACCAAACGGTCTAGTCGATCGGCTCCCTAAGCCTAACTCGTCACGTGTTGGTGTCAATACGGCCCAAACATGATTGTAGTCAGACTGTGCAGGGTCTCCCGTCGGGTGTATCAAGCCCTAGGGTGGCAACCCTCGGACACCATAAACATGAGTGCACAGTCTAGATCTACTGGTACCCGTGCATGCTTTCCCCGGCTTCGGACTATGTGCACGACCATGGTCCGCCCGGAACTACACCGGCGTACCCTCTGCCGTCGCTTTTGGTCGCTTACCTCCAGCCCAGTAATCGTGCCCCCACCCTAGCCTAGTCCCTAGGGTCATGATGATACTAACTTGGGATTACTGCTGGAGTGGGCCCCCATTGCTAGGATTTTTCTAGTGGGTTAAGTACGGTTTAACCCCCTTGCTAATCATGGATTAACTTGGTTAAGTGTAACGATGAGTTCACGACTTAACCCCGATTAATCTACCGAGCCCAAATTGGTTAAGTACTAAGTGGACCATGACTTAACCCTAATCATGAGGCATTAATTAATTTAATGCGCCTTAACCTCTCACACTAGACTTTGTTGCGGTTACTAGTTAAGCCGGGCGGGTCCGGGTAGCTTTACACCACAACTTGGTCTAACCTCGGGTCCAAGGTTCAACATGACCAACTTCTCACATTGGGTCCTATTGTTTGTAGCAACTAGTTAAGCCGGTCGGTTCCGGGTAGGTTTACGCTACAAACTCACCCCAACCTCGAGTTGGCCACACTTATCTTTTCTAAGTGTCATGTCCATCATGTTTCCAAAACATGTTACAAGTTTTCAAGCAATTGGGTAGACCTAACTTAATAGGTAAATTCCCAATGGGTAGACCTAACTTAATAGGTAAATTCCCAAGCTTATGTTTTTATGTCTTTTAAGTTACCCAACCCCAAACGCAATCCCATCGCTTACATATCGCAATAGCGCATAAAGGATAGAAAGAGGGAACTTGGCATAATTATGACATAAAGGTGTTGAAGCCACAAGTTCAACATGGTGGCATATGAAATGTACATGTGTTCATATACTTGCATATTACATTTTTAGGCCTCAAAAACATGCATAAAACCAAACTTAGCATATTGGTGATACATGGTGCTAAATGACATGTAGAAATGGCCATAAGTTCGCATTTAGCCTCACATGCAAGTTATCATAAGAGATATGATAACTTACATGTTGCCAAAACGCAACCTTTGGCATAAAGCTTAAAGCTTTATGTTCATAAACCCAAAATAAGCTTGCATAACATGATAGTATGAACAAAGTGTTCAACCCAAACTTGCATAACATAACTTGGCATACTTGCATATAAACTTGCATATCACAACATGGTAAACTTGCATATAAACTTGCATATCACAACATGATAAACTTGCATATCACAACATGATAAACTTGCATATCATACATTTAACTTTAGAGTTTAAGTATGAAAGTAGAATAGGGCTTACAATGCTTAAGAAGTCACAAAAATATGACAAAGCCCTTATGAAATCAATTAAACCCAAAATGCAAGCGAAACCCTTGAGCCAAAATGATCAAGACTCTTTCTTTATGATGCAAATATATAAACTTGACTTGAATGCAAGCTAATGATGCTCATACAAGTTTGAAAACACTTGTATGCATGGAAAATCACTTAGGAATTTATTTAGGAATTTTATGAAGAGAGTGGAGGCCATGAGAGGATTGATTTTGCCATAGTTTAGTTGTATGAATGAATAATGATGATTTAGGGTAGGTTAGGGTCTTATTTATAGATTAGGCAAGTGTTTTAGGCCATAGGATTAAACCCTAGTTCCAATCTCAGCCCTCAAAACCGAATCTGGCCCCCAAGCTCAACACAATCTCAAAATGGTGCACCAGGCTAAACAGCCCGGCAGGACCAAGTCGACAGCCAAGTCGACAGGGCTGTCGACTTGGGTCCAACCAAGTCGACTCCCAAGTCGACAGGGCTGTCGACTTGGGTGCTCTGGCGGGAATTCTCCCGCCTGGCCCAAACTGGCCCAAATATCCAAATTCAAACTTGAATTTGAAATCTGTTTTTACTTTGGAATTTTCTGAAAACTTCGTTGGGCCTTAATCGGGTCATACGGACTCCGATTTTCGAAAACTCAGACTCTATTTCGCGTATTTTTCCGAGACGAACGCAATGGCACAGCCCGTTTCCCTTGATTCAGATTTTAGAATTAAATCCTGCCTCAATTTATGTTATAACAGGTTATTGAAAATACGGGTTGTTACATTCTCCCCTCCTTAAAGGATTTCGTCCCCGAAATCTTCAAGTTAGGAAGAACGTATCCTACCATCCAATCATCCATCTACTCAAAACATCATCCACGAGCAATCATTGTCCTTACAAGATTCTAAATGTTGTATGAACATATGCAAAGGTGTGTGTATATGTACTTATCTAATGCAAATATCATCAATGCAAATTATGTTAGTGAAATGAATCCATATGTATGCAATTCCTAACATAATGTATAACATCTATATGTGTGCACATCACATACATCCATATGCAACATCCATGTGATAATACAAAAAATTTCATCCATGAATAAGCATAAACACTCATGCATATGCAATATGAGGAGTGTGTGAGCCGATCTAGTGCCTAACGTGTATAATGCATCCACTTCCGAAAATCTACTGCATAAATACCGAAAGGACACATTGATAAAGAGTATCAAGCCAGAAGTACATAAAGGTTATCCGGAACCCGCTTCTGAAACATCTACTGCATAAATACCGAAAGGACACATTGATAAACAACAGACAAATCACCTGGAGCTACCTTTCAGAAGATCAAGCTATACCCGGAGAACCCACCGAAAGGCAAACTGGAACCTTAGAAGGGATACAGGCTATCGATACTAATCTACTTAGTACAGACACCGATGGTGGTTCCGATCCAGAAGATGTCTACATACATTATGAGGGCAAGCTCCTCTAAGTATTCATGAGAAAACCGGAAGCTTATGACTAAGATCCTACACCCGGAAGCCACAATCGGTACCTTCCAAAACCAATTATACCAACAAACTTATATCAATCTCAAATGATAGGAACCCTCACTCCGGAGGCTATAATCACCACCACAAAAGCGGTCGAAAGCCAAATATCCAAGACTAAGAAGAAAAGCGGCCGACAGAGGCTTCTGCAAGCCCAATGGCCCAACAACATAAGGGGCCATGAATTCTCTATAAACAAGCCCCCAGGGTCACATTTTTGGGAGATTTTCTCATTCTGATTCTTGTACTCTTTTTCTCTAGAGTAAACCCTAATTCTTAAATCAATTTGGGGGTTTATTCTATTCTATGCTTGTATTCTAAATCAAAGATCAATAAACAGTGAATCGACACTTATGATATTTCTTTATGAGTTTGCTATGCTATTTCCTAGTTATTGTTGCCACATCTTACTGTTTGTTTCCTACATATACATAAACCTTCGACCAAGTCTTTCTGTAGGTTAAGTGAAACACTCCTTCCTGCAAGCTTAAACCCTTCCTACAAGCTCAAACCCTTCAACAAGCTTAGCGCAGAAACCCTTCCTACCGTACGTTAAGTCCTTTATCAAGGGTTGTGTTTAGAAATTATCCTCTTGGGATAACTGTTGGTTCTTGAATCGCTTAAGCATGATACTCACCCCATTGAGGGAAGAGTAACTATTCTTTCAATTTCTAGACCTTGATACGTAGAAAACGGTGAGCTAACTCAAACTTGTGAAGGCTAGAAAATCTATTGTTCCCTTACTCCACTTCCATAGACCTATCTCCGGTGTTGACGAAAAATATCGTTAACATTTTGGCACTAGAAGGAGGGCCTGAACCTCCGATCCTTTGGTTAACCTTACAACATATCTACCTGTGTTGTTCCGTCCCGGATTGGACTAAGACCTTGAAGAAAAAAAGTTATGGCTAAGAGGTCCCAAAAAAAGCCTTCTAGATCTCGAATGATAAGTCAGAAATCACTAACCCAAGAGTGATAGAAGAACGAAGGTTGAGAGTGGAAGCCTTGCGGATAATAAATCGGAAAAGAGGAATAGAACAATATGCTTCCGACACTAGGGATAATAGTCTTTCCCACATAGGACAAACCCTAGCACCTCCTCCAAATTGCTCTACGTCAAAGTATATTAACATTTTCTCTCACCTAAGGAAAACTCTCCACAAGAAAATCAGAGGAACGGTGCTTGAACAAGAAATTATGAATGATTTTGACCACTTCACTAACTAATGGTCTGAAGGGATAACACCTCAACCTCAGTATATTCTGGAAAGTAGGAACAAAAAAATACGTAAAACAATAAAACTAGGTTGCAAAAGGGTTAGGTCCCAGCAGCACTTACGCCAGGATTACCCATGAGACACCACTTTACCACTTCGATGGAGAATGTCTACTTCCCATGTAACATCCTGGTTTTTGACTAATTTTATAACACAATTTATTTTGTTTTATTTTAATTTTTGATTTAAAGAATAAATTGTGAATAACAAATATTTAGAAAATTCCAAACGAATATATATATACCCTTGACCAATGTATATACAGTTATAAAAGCAGTAAATAATATTGTATTATTTTGTTTTATACTTTTAACGTGTTTTGAACTAAAATATAGGTAATATTAGATTTGAATATTTTATAAAGTTAGTATAATAATTTATAAGAGCCTATGAGTATATTTACTAGTTAGATTCATTAGCATTTAAATGTATACAAGTAAATATGGTTTTCTCATTTGCATTTGAATTCAAATGTGCTTTTATTGCATGTAAATATAGAATTGCCTAAAATAACAAATAAGAATAAAATAAATAGGATGTAGTTACTTCACATGAAAGAAACCAAGAGAAGTTATAGCTATTAATGTCTTAGAAGCCAAGTTTAAAACCTACCTAGAATAGTCTGTAACCATTACATGATTCAAGGCCTATACATATTAGTACACATATGTATACATTAGCAGCTGTAAGGACTGCACTTTCATTTTCAATGCATGAAGTAGGCAGCCTATCCATGTTCATTCCAAATAGATGTAACCATCCCTTGACATAGAAAAAAATTTCCAAACTTTAAAGATAAATTTGTTAAAGGTTTCGGGGTCGCCTTGCCCTGTCGATCACACCTACTAGCCCGATGTTTGGGCAGTAGTTAAGGTGACTAAGAAAGCTCCCGAAGTTGATCACTCTCTCGAACGACTGAAGAGAGTATGGTCGTACCCTGTTAATGAAGAAAGATGGTGAACTATATATGCCCTGTAAGAACCCATAACTTCCCCGGTAAGGAAAGAGCGGATGCTATGAGGACAACACACAAAAGAACGCAGACAGAAGAACATTTCATTGTATATTACAACAATTCCATCAGAATACAAGAATATACGGAGTAAGAATAAATATTACACAGAAAATATCAGAGATTTAAATTACATTTGAATACATCGCAGCGGAAAAATAATACAATACACAACTAGAAGTAATACACGGATACAGAGCTTTCCGAGTATCGTCCCTGCTATAAATCAGGATCCTGTGAATATAAATCTGCAAAACCAAAACTACTAGCTACCCATGTCAAAATAAGGGCACCCAGAGTTTAGGTTAAAACAATAAACTCCAGGTCAGTCATGTGATTGGTGTGAGATCTAAAACAGTTATTAATCTTTATTCTAAAGTTAGGTAAATCAAGGGACCACACCGTATAACACGGAACGGGTTTCCTCCCAAGAACACCAGTGCATAAAACAAACAGCGCAATGCTAAATAAAGAAAAATGAAGCTATTATAAGACCCATGTCCCATCACACAATGCAACGCAAGCCGGAGGATAGGGTTTTACCTTATAATAGCTAAAAAATGCTTGATACGCTAAATTTCATGTTTTAATTCTTAATCAGACTCCAACCGTAAATTAGTAAGAGAATGATTTCCTAAGTATTAACCCCGAAGGTCGAAACCAACATCAGACTAATACCCAGGAAACCACTCATCTTAGCTCATTTCCAGTTAGTTTCTGATTTTATATACAATCATAAATGTCAATCATAGGCGACATGAGCGTCCCATGCCACTATGTCGCCATATATAGGTTTACAATCAAAACCGCACATATCGTATTTGGAAATTGGATTTCCATCTGCGAACTGAGGCCAGGGATCGTCCTCAACCGATTCGAGACAATCTAGCCCATGTCTCAGGAACATCCGCAACTGCCCCATGGAGCGACAGGGTCGGTCCACACGGAGTGGATTATAGTGCCTGAGGAATACGTCTCCCCGCCGTATGGGGCATAAATAAGCCAACGAATGACTCCATCGGCTTCACATAGTCACCGATATATCTGAGGCGCCTCGCAACAGCAACAACCACATAAGTCAAACTCGTCAGGGTGTGTAAAACCACTGACGCCACTTCTAGCTAGAAGGAAACGCATGCCCTCCCTGAGGTCCTCTCCCGTTTCTGGTTCACAACCGGGGTGTGAGGCTCGCGAATTCACGTTACACAAAGCTATGCCACACAGGTCGTGCTTTGATCATCAACCACAAGACTCTGCTTTTCAACAGAAGCCTTGATCATTTGCATCTTAGCATGCCACACAGGCAAACCACTCTATGCAACCGGTATCAGTCACATAGAATGAAATCCAATGTCAGACACACAGTCCATTTAAAAGTTCGTTCTGGGTCTAAACGAAACCGGGGGCACCTAGTACCCCGCATATCCATCGATCTCCAAGTACATCTAGACGACCACTAACTGATTTCCTCCTCTTGGGTGTACGGCCCAGTCAAGATCATCAGTAATCACCCAAATGACGTGAAGACCTCCGGTCTTCAACCACCGTCTTCATCTTCGGCTCACGTCGAATCAGTTATTCAAAATGGGATAAACCCGGTCATTCTGAATAACTCGCGTATATAATAAACAAGTGTTACACAAACACAACATACGCCTCATTCCAATTCATCAGTCGCTAACCGTAAATTAGTAAGAGAACGATTCCCCAAATATTAACCCCGGAGGCCGAAACCAACATCAGATCAATACACAGGAAGCCATTCTTCTTAACTAACCTACAATTAGTTTCTAAATTTCACATTCTTAGGGAAAGGTTCCCATTAATTTTATCAAAGATAAATTCTTTAAATTTATTCTTTAATCTTCCTTTGAATATCAATTCAAACCAAATTATGGTTTATCCAAACTAGCCGGGATTAACGAACCTTACCGAAGTAATCATTTGTTTTAATTTCCCAATCCCAACCTATTCATCCCATGAAGTAAAACTAGTAATACTTCATATCTAACTCCATGGTGTTATCGGTAAATTCAATTACCATTTCACGTTCAAATCTAATTAAAGATTTAACCATCGCCTGGAGCAAAACTGGTGATACTCCATTCTCGTTCTTTTCAATCTAATTAAAGATTCATTAAAACTCCGCTTAGTTTTAATCTTTAACTGGGTTAAAGAACCGATGTCATTTAAAACACAGTTCACGATAAATCCCAAAATTACATCACATTTCAATCAGTCCCTAACCGTAAATTAGCAAATGAGCAATTCCCTAAGTATTAACCCCGAAGGCCGAAACCAACATCAGATCAATACCCAAGAAACCATTCAACTTAACTAATCTCCAGTTAGTTTCTAATTTTCTTAACTCCATTGGGTCTAAGAACAGTATTATTGAAGATACCGTTCACGACAACCCAAAATCACATTTCGTTAATTATCGGGTTAAAGAACAAGTGTTATTTAAACGCTGTTCACGATAAACCAAAAAACCAATACCAATTCAATTCCAATTAAATATTATTTAATTGGTACACTTCATTAAATATAATAAAAAGATTTAATCTTTTTCTCAACTGGGTTTAAGAACAGTGTTAATGAAGACACCATTCACGACAAACCTAAATCACATTTGATATTAAATACAAGGCTCTGAATAGAAAATATATCGGCTTATATTCAATATTAAATTCTACGACCAACAAATATCGTATTGGAAATAACGATATAAATATCTTTCAAATTTCCATAACAATATATGTATAATCACGAAATTCAACATCGAAATATTCCAAAGACAATTTCAATTCAAATCCATTCCAATTCAATTATTTGAAATTCTGGTTATTTTCAAAACCATTTCAAATCCAATTTATTTATTTAAAAATAAATAAATTATTATTCTAATTCAAAGCTAGTTCATTTCGATAAAAATCTATTTTTATCCTTTCAAAAATGGAGTTTTTCACTCCAATTTTTCCCAAATCATTTCTTATGATTTTAATCAAATTATTACTATTTTTAATAATTTCATCAAGGCCCGTACAGTCGATTTCCATCAACGGCCATCGAACTGCACTTACAGCGACCTTTTCCAAATTTGATTTGGGCATAATTCCAAATCCAACTGTTAGATTTCAAATCTCTAATATTAACGGTTCCGGTTTTAGGAGAATCCGACGGTCAGATCTTCCGCAATGGCCATTCGAAGTCAATGGTCGAAATTGGCGAACTGCCGCGGCGCGGCGTGTTCTATAAATATTTCGTCGATTTCCTTTCAAAACGTATTTTATAAATCGTTTAAATTTGTTTTCAAAACGATTTCAACTTCCTTTTCAAATTCAAATCAAAATCGGATCTTTCACTATAAATTCATTTTAATTTCATTTCAAATCGATTTCAATTCAATTTCAATTTAATTCGAATTTAAATTCATTTCAATTTAATTCGAATTTCAATATCACTTTCAATATTCATTGAAAAATGAATAAAGTCGATATAAATATCATTCACGTCAAAATGGCGTCAATCTAATCAACACGGCTTCATATATTTCTATTTTCAAATATTCTATTTCAAATATTTCTTTTTCGAATATTTCTATTTCAAATATTTCTATTCAAATATTTCTATTCAGATATTCTATTTCAAATATTTCTTTTTTTCAAATATTCAAAATTCACTAAAATCGCCAAAATAAAAATTTAAAATTGGCTCGGATTTCTGGGTTATTACATGTCCACATCAATTAGTACATATATGTGTAATCTAACATTACGCGTAGTAGTTAAGAGATCGAAATAGCCTTCATTTCCAATACTCGATGCCTTCACATCATTTCGGTAGACTGATGAATCATAGGCATAGGAAGGTGACAACTCTAAATTGCTTAAGAGCTAAGCAATTGTATATTTAATCACAATGCACATGGCCGTGCACATGCACTTCTCAACCTGACTATGTATATGCAGAGAAACTAGCCACAACAGCTAATGTATCCTACGAATACATCCTTTCAAATCAATAGCCTATGACCAAACCATACACATTTCTTTCAATCAACTAAAACAACCCATTCAATCATAGTAGCAGCCTAAATGTTAGCCAATAGTTTAATATTTGTTTCACCTATTTATACACCGGCCTTCCCTCAAACATCCACACATAAATCTGAACAAAATTGAAGTATAGAAATGACAGACAATAAACAAGAAACGACAATAGTATGGAAGACTTAAATCTGGAAGCAAAGCTAAAAACTATAATGAAAAAATAGCAAAAGCCTGGCGAAGCAGAATTGAAAACCCTGGACCTGTATGAAAAAGCATATAAAACAGGACAAAACTATGGTCAGTAAACATTTCCCCATTATTATTATTATTTTCACCTACTATCTATATACATATAAGATGCAAACATATAGATATTTATCTATATGTGTTTAACCTTAGTAAACCCTGTAGTCATTGAATAAGCATGGAAATGTAAGGCATATGAGAGTAAATCACTTAAGTGAGTAAATATCACTTGTTTCCCCTTTTTAAAATCATGCCATGTTTAATCCATTGAATGATGAAACCACATATGTGCCAATATGTGTGCGTGGACATGTTGAAACATGTCTAAATCAAATATCAGGTTGTATGATTGCATTGAACCAATCTGACACCCTCATGTATCTTAACTGTTTATGTTTGGCTCTGATTTCTTCATGATATATGCTCATTTAATTAGATCGCTATTTTATAGGTTACATGTTGGAACCAGTAATAATACCCATATTTCAAGGATACTGCATTTCTAAAGTTTGATTTTTTTTCAGTAGTATTAAATAATACCGATTCTTCAGGTAAAATTCGATGGTAGTTTATGCATGCAGTGCTCTATAATACATTGGCTTCTTGTCCTGATGATTAATGCTTTCATATTAATACTATATGACAATTGTATTCAAACTAAGTTATTAAATATTAGAATGATTGTCCCCCACTTATCTAACTATTAACCGAATACACCGGGTTCCACAGGTTAGAATGTGTTGGAATAAGTTTATTCATATGCAATACTCTGTTTAAGTATCAACACAATAAATAAAAGAGAAAAAACACTATAGACTCTGTTTACCATCTTTAACCACAATCGCGCTTTAAGATCCATAACTAAAATTTTAAATGAAAAGGCGTATGGGTGCGTACGGTGGTGGGCTTTGTCTCGACGACGATGGCAGGTGTTTAGGTTGATGGAGGCGATTTGGGTCGGTGGATTTTCAGGCATTACCTGACTGTGTTTCTGTTGTTAAAGGGGATGAAGAGGTCATTTTTAGGGTGGGGAGTCTGGGGGTTGAGATGACCGGTCAAGGGAAGTCAGGAGGGGTAATGTGACTTGCGGATGGTGGTCGGAGTGGTATTCGGCATTGGAAATGGTGGTGCAGGTGCACCGGTGTGGATGTGCATGTTTGTTGGGTTTGGCAATTCATTTCCTGAAGCTTTACTGCGAGAAAGACAGGGTGCGTGGAAAGTATGGTCAAGCCACATACATGCTTCCTTGAGCATTACAATTAGTTGTTATGCATTTTTGTTCCATATGTGCATGTTGTACACCATGCACTAACATGCACCAAGCATTTGGCGCTACAGGTTCATGGGTTATGATGTTATTTGGTGCTCATATTTATGGCTTTCAACACTGCAAGTGTTTTCTTAGTAGGAAACTTGAGATATACTACACAAGGATTTCGTTAAAAGAAACAAGAAGCAATAGAAGAGAGCGAGAAAGTGAAAACGTTCATATATCTGAGAAGTTATGCAAATTAAAGAAAAGAATGATTTACAATAATAACTCACCTTCAGTCTCAGATGGTTGACAGTCAGCCTTAATGCTATCTTTAGCAAAATCAGTACCGTGAACACTAAATAGTGGTAACGAAAAAATATAATTATATATACATTAAAAGGAACGAAAACAAGGCATCAGGAAGGAAGGAAATAAAAGTTGAGTAAGGTGGGGAAAAGAAAGATATGGGGACGCAGTAGGAACCAAAGAAACAAACATAGGAGGGATGAAATGAATAGAAATAGGAAGAGAAGAGGGTTGCATGAGTATGTACTTTCCTTAGCTTGGGGCTGCTAGAAAACGTGCTCACCCCAGTTTTAAATTTAAAAATGAATAATATATAACAATAAGAAAATATATATGCATACATATATATATATATATATATATATATTAGAAAGAAATCAATAGATAAAAAGGGGAACAAGGAGAGGAAAGTATGGGTAGGCAGCAAACTAATGAAGTAAAGAAATGGATAGAGAATGCTATGGGGCTTGGTTGCTGCATGGGTTTATCGGGCTATGGGTTGGGCCTAATATTATTTTTATAAAGTATAAAAAAATGTAAAAAGGAAACGAAAGTCTGTAGGGTAAGAAGAAACAGTACAGTACAGAAGAAATAGAAGAATATAAACATAAAGGAACAAAAGAGCAGCACATTTGGACCAGAAGAAAACTGACAAGGGAACGGAGGTAGAAGGGAAGAATAGGGTAAGGGATGTTTCTGCCGGAATGTTTAACCGAAAAGAAGAGTGCTGCTTTTCTTCTTGGATAATGCATGGGATAAATTACGCTTTGTGTCTATGCATGGGTCATGGGATTAGGTATTGGCAAGTGGGAAGCAAATGATTAATACGTAGATTGTAGGGTTAATTTGTGGGTCTTAGCTAAATAAAAATAAAATATAGTTGTATATGACGTATACATACATTAATATTAGATCATAGAAGATATGATAACAAAGTTGACTCATATTTTTTGTGTCGATTGATTTTGGGTATAAATAGCTCGACATAGTTGTGAAGCTTAAAACAAAATAAATTGATTTGTTAAGTAACTAAAAGTAATTTTTATACGGAATATTATCTAAGCAAATCAATCATAAAATTTGTCGTGGACTAAATCAACACATAAAGAAATGATATGTAATTCAGTAATTGTAAACTAGTTGTTCAATTAACAGATTTATTAATTGAGTTGTCTATAATTACATGTATCGTAGTTATATTTTTATTTACATCGGTTAGTGGAAATAAACACCGTTCCACCATATATAAATTGGTTTACTAGATAGTATGAACACCCAGTTAGAAGAAATAAACAACGTTCTGCTTATATCAGTTTGACATATTTTATCAGTTAATATGTGTTAAGATATTATCATAATTGTATTTATATGATTGTTTGGGCAAATTGGGTTGACAACTTGAATGTCGTCTGTTATAATAACTGTTATATACCGTCGGAACAGCTAAGCCGTTTTCTGTAAAGTAACATGGAAATAAACTCGAGTTTTGATAATTTGGTCTAAACTGTTTTTAAGAGAGAAAAATATATTAAATGGATTATTTTAAATTAATTATATTATTAATTTAAAAATGGAAGATTAACTGTGATCAATTAATCGGTTTGTTTGATGTAAACCAGCTGTTTTAAAAGGGGAATTTATTTATTTAAATTAATTTGTTCAATTAAATTAATTGAAGTGAATCTGATAAATAATTTCTAAACTTAATAATATTTTACAAAGGATAAGGCATGTCCTAAATTAATAGATTTAAGTTGATAATGTAGTTAAATAGAGAATTGGATATGTTACCCAAGATAATGGTTTTGACTTAACTAGATCTTTTAACTAAGGTTTAAAGATAATTAAATTATCAGAGGGTACGGAAATCAAGTTAATTGTTTGGATTAAAAATTCCCTGATATAATATTTAAGGAAGTTAAATTAACTTGATCAATGGTTCAAACAAAAACGTTGTTTGAAAAGGGCTGAGGTTTGAAATCAAATGGATTTATCAAATTATGATTTTGTCAAATATTTTGGATATCGAACTCCAACAAACTTTGACGATAAGAATGATTTCGATTCAAGGTCTAAGAGGTAATTAAAATACTCCAACTGGATCGATTTCACTATTGATATAACGTATTAGTTTGCATTCCAAATGAGTGTTAGAGTTGAATATCGTTTCAGTTATGAAACGGACATCCGAGAGTGAGATTATCACGTAAGGTTAATAATAAGAATTTAAAAGTTAAGTAATACTTATGATTTCAAATATATATATACAAAGTTAATATTTGAATTTAAATAATCAAAGATTTATTTAAATTAAGCTTAGTAGATCCAACGGAGTTAAATCTATTTCTTTTATTTTATATTTGATAGTTAAATCACCAACTATCAAATCTGGACCTTTTCATTATCGTTTTCAAAGAGACCGGAACCTAAATTCCACTTTGATTCGATATACTTTCGTGTCGGAGACTATTGAAGACCATTGAAGATGGAGTTATGCAAGGGCTATTTGTCGATCCTAGGTAGAAATTGCCTAATGTAACGATGAAGAATTTCGCCCGATCTGAATCGATAGCTAAACCGACCAAGACCGTTCGAGACCCCTGATTGTTTTGAGAACACGACAAATCGGAACGCAAACAGAAGAACATTTCATTGTATATTACAACAATTCAAACAGAATACAAGAATATACAGAGTATGAATAAATATTACACAGAAAATATCAAAGATTTAAATTACATTTAAATACATCGCAGCGTAAAAACAATACAAAGAACAACTGAAAACAGATACA
>JASFAX010007492.1:0-24022 GCA_030737875.1 Allium sativum
ATTTTGCCGCATCCTTGTTTATGGTAGGCCAGAAATAACCATGCCGCAACACCTTTTTTACCAAAGTTTGCCCTCCAGTGTGATCGCCACATTCGCCTTCGTGTACCTCCTGCAGCACACGCTTGATGTCATCGTGGGCTATACACCGAAGAAGGGGCATCGAAAATCCTTGTCTGTAAAGAACTCCGCCTTGCAGAACGTATCGGACAGCTTTACGAATTACTTTACGCCTCTCGCTCTTCTTGGTCGGAAGCGCTCCATTCATCAAGAAATTCTTTAGAGGGGTCATCTACGACTCCCTTTCTGGTTCCGTCTCTAGTATTAGATCGATTTCCATTTGATCTATACTAGGAGACCGAAGTACTTCAACAGGGGCTAGCCCGGTCTCTTCAGGATCGTCGGAACTAGCCATCTTTACTAACTTATCCGCCTGCTGATTCTCTGATCGCGGAATGTGAGATATGCTGTAGTGATCAAAATCGTTCAGCAACACCTTCACTTTCTTCAAGTATAAAATCAATCTTGCACTTTTAGCTTGGAATTTCCCAGTAACCTGGTTCACAACTAACTTGGAGTCGCAAAAAATGTTCAGCTTTGTGACCTCTAACTCCTTTGCGATCCTTAATCCGACTATCAGGGCTTCATATTCGGAGTCGTTGTTAGTGGCGTGAAACACCATCCGGATAGCATAGGGTATCAATCGTTTCTCGGGGGTTTCAAGCACTATTCCAGCGCCGGATCTTTCGTCATTCCTAGCGCCATCAGTATACAATCTCCAGGCATTGGGATCGAGAAGTAACTTTGAGGGATCAACTTCTTCGTTTACTATATCCTCCTCCGGGACGGTAAACTCTGCTATGAAGTCGGCTATCACTTGCCCCCGAATTGACCGTCTGGGCTGAAAGTTCAGATCAAATTGACTTAACTCAATGTTCCATTTGAGTAATCTTCCAGACGCCTCTGGTCTCTGTAAAACTTGCTTGAGTGGATGATCAGGGTATATGGTAATGGGATGCGCCTGAAAATAATGTCGAAGCTTTCTAGAGGCGATCAGTAAACTATACGCTAACTTTTCTATTCTTGGATAATTACGCTCTGCTGCCGTCAATTTTTTGCTCACGTAATACACAGGTCTTTGGACCTTATCTTCTTCTCTTACCAACGCTGAGCTGATCGCGTGGGATGACACTGCCAAGTACACGAATAAGTCCTCGTGATCCATCGGCTTAGATAATATCGAAGGTTTCTCCAGGTGCCTCAGTAAGTTCTGAAATGCTTCTACGCAGTCAGGCGTCCATTTGAAGTGGCGTTTCCCCCGCTTTATTAGTTCGAAGAATGGGATGCATTTGTCCGTAGCCCTGGAGATAAATCTGCTTAGTGCGGCTACTTTTCCTGCAAGGCTTTGCACATCCTTAATTTGCCTAGGTTCCTGAATATCTCTGATTGCCGCGATCTGGTCTGGATTAATCTCAATCCCACGGGAACTGACGATGAACCCCAAGAATTTTCCGGAGGCAACACCGAATGAACATTTTGTTGGGTTGAGTTTCATTCCGTATTTTCGAAGAATGCCGAACATCTCTGCCAAGTCCGTAGTGTGATGGGAGGATTGCTTGGACTTAACCAACATGTCGTCGACGTATACTTCCATTGTTTTCCCGATCTGGTTATAGAACATCCTGTTGACTAAACGTTGATATGTAGCGCCTGCGTTCTTCAAGCCAAAAGGCATCACCACATAGCAATATAATCCCAGATCCGTGATAAAACTAGTGTGTTCTTGATCTGGAACATGCATTGGAATCTGGTTATATCCTGAGTAAGCATCCATAAATGAGAGAAGTTCATGACCCGCCGTCGAGTCCACCAATTGGTCGATCCGGGGTAACGGAAAACTATCTTTTGGGCAGGCTTTGTTCAAATCCGAGAAGTCGATACACTTTCGCCACTTCCCGTTGGCCTTCTTTACCAGGACTGGATTTGAAATCCAGTCTGGGTATATCGAGTCTCTGATAAATTCATTACTCTTTAACTTTCCAACCTCTTCTTTCAAGGCAGCGGACCTCTCTGGGCCCAGCATTCGCCTTTTTTGCTTTACCGGAGGATGTTTAGGGTTAATGCTTAATGAATGGCTCATGATTGATGGGGATATCCCGCACATGTCTGCGTGGGTCCAAGCAAATACGTCCAGGTTATTTTTTAAGAAATCCGTCAGTTCTTTAGCGAGATTCGGATTTAACTGGGATCCAATCTTAAGGACCTTCTCTGGGTCACTATCATCGATCGGTACATCCACAGTTGTCTCGTTGGGAGTCGCCATTCTGCCCCCAGGTTCTTGATCCTCTCTGGGATCTATATCCTCGGGCAAATCTCTGGGCGACTCTCCAACGGTTATCCTCTTTAGTTGCTATAAGGTCTCCGCCCTTGTAGGGGGAGAAGCGCCCTTGGTTTCTATGTCCCCTCCATTGCGAAGTAACTTTAGCTCGGCAACATAACATGCTCGTGCGGCAACCTGATCTCCTCTGACAATACCAACGCCAGCTTCTGTGGGGAATTTCAATAATAAGCACCAGGGGGCTATACAGGCTCTAAACTTTGCGAGGGCCGGTCGGCCCAGGAAGGCATTGTAGGGTGATTCAACATCCAAAACCACGAAGGGAAGGATTCTCACTCTCTGGCGTTCTCCTTCCCCAAGCGTAACTGGTAACTCTACATAACCCATTGGAGCGGTGGATGCTCCGTTAAATCCACGGATCCATCCCTGACAGGGCTTCAAGTCTTTTATCTCGAGGTTCATCTGGTCGAATGTCCTTTTGAAAAGAATGTTGACGGAACTCCCGTTGTCCACCAAAACCTTATGAACAGTGGCCGGGCCAATAGGTACTGTGATTACAAATGGATCTTCAGTCGAAGCATGGACTCCAATACTTTCTCGTTCTCGGAAAACGACATCGTCGGACATCATCTTTTGTTGCTTTATCGGGACGTTGACCTCGGGGTCGCTACACTCCCCTACCTCGAGGTGTTGCTTGGTTGCATTGACATATTGATCCAATGCCTTGGAACTGTGTCCGGCGAGATAAAGCCCTCCGATTACGGTATTGATAACGATGTCCTTTCCCTTTTGCTGGGCGGTTGGCCTGGCAGCAAGTTGATTTTGGTTCTGATTTGGGGCTTGCACGGCTTGCCCCCTATCTCTGGGCGTTACTCTGTATTCATCTAATTTTCCTTCTCGAAGAAGCCACTCGACTACATCTCTCAGGTGACGGCATTCATTTGTCGAATGGCCGTGAATCTGATGAAAGAGACAAAACTTCCCCGTTTCACGTTCTTTCTCCGTCGACTCTCTGGGAGGTGGCCTCTTATTCTGGAGGACGTTATACGAATCCATGAAGATATTTTCCAGAGTATCATTTATTGGCGTATAACTCTCAAAAGCACTGGGATGAGTCCTTCTCTGGGAGTCGTTCCCTCGATTCCTCTTCCGGTTGTTACCATTACTATTATTATCATTGTTCCCTGACTGACGACCAACCTGATTCCGATTTCCGACATTAACCTCGACCTTCCCCGAGCTGTCTCCTGTCTGCTTAATGGCGACATTGCTCTGGATTTCCTCCTTATCGGCCGTTTTTGCCTTTCGGTTAGCATATACTTCTTCCCGGCGTAAATGTATGTTAGCTTTTTCGTAGAATAACTCTCTAGTATGGGGTGGTTTGCCGGCCAGGTATCTCCCAAATTCAGTGTCTTTATCTACTCTGTCAATCAGAGCTGCGACAACGGTTGGCTCATGAGGATCTTTAACTTCAGTAGCGGCCAGGTTGAAACGGTCTAGGTACACCCTCAAACCCTCGCCTGGTCGCTGCTTGACAAGGAATAAGTCAATCACACTCTTTGTCTTTTGTGCGTAGATGCGGAACTGTTCCACGAACCTTTCACTCAACTCCCTGAAGCTGGAAATTGATCTTGCTGGTAAGCGAGTAAACCATAACAATGCTACATCCTCCAAGAATATGGGAAATGCTTTGCACTTGACAGCGTCAGAAGCTGCGGCAGCGGTCATTGACCAAGAATATCTCATCAGATGTTGGACGGGATCAGATCTACCCGCGTAGCGGTTCGTCTGTGGCATGTTGAAACGCCTCGGGAAAGTCGCATCCAAAATATCATCAGTGAAAGGGGTATGACTGCGGTCAATTCCCCAATCTTCATTTCGTTGTCCACGGCTATCAGCCAGAATTTGATGAATCATAGCTGCAACATTTGCACTGGTCAGCGGAGGTTCAGGGTCAGTGCTTCTTGCTCGGCGGGGTTCTCTAATCTCTCTTCCGGGAGCAGTCACAAAACCCGGGGCTCGGATTGGGCTTCGTTACCCCCTGTTACCATGAGCATTTGCGCGGCGACGGGGCTGAGCTAGTCTGTTCTGTACAGGACTGTCCGCAGCTCGAGCTCTGGGAGTTGCGGCGTGATCGTTCAAATTATGGTTTGAGGGCCCTGCACCCAGTGCCTCTTCTTCTCGTGACGGCAGGGTCCCGAACCGAAGATGCTCTATGTTTTCGGGCCTCTCATATGGTCGCCGCGGAGGTCTCGGCGATTCCTCTGACGAAGAAGAGTATTCTGGTGTGAGCAGACGAACTGGTGGCGTCCTTTGCCTGGCGAGATCATCAAGCCTTCTATCCATAGCGGTCAAATTCTGTCGCAGAACGGAGCTTTCCTGCCTCTGAGCAGCCAGCTCATCAAACAACCTTTCCCACATTTCAGAAAAGCGAGAGAGGTCCCCCTTGGTAACGGGAGCAGAAGGATCATATTGATCATCATCAATTTCTCTTATGCGCAAAGAGCTTGAGCCAGGTCGAGCGGAGGGGCCAGGACGATTGGAGCGAGCCATAGGCTCCTTTCCAGGTCTAGTTGTAGTCTGATCATCAATTCGGATCACTGTGGATCGAGGATGGTGGCTCGCAGCGCCCCCCTGGGATCGGTTCATGGTCACGGTTCGCGGAGGGTTCGAGGCGTTATCACGGGATCGAGTAACAACCCCTTCAGCTGTTCGGTTCGTCTCGTCCTC
The DNA here is from genome assembly GCA_030737875.1 of Allium sativum. Lineage (NCBI taxonomy): Eukaryota > Viridiplantae > Streptophyta > Magnoliopsida > Asparagales > Amaryllidaceae > Allium > Allium sativum. The sequence goes on from JASFAX010007492.1 coordinate 5,066, forward strand.
GTCGACTCGGAGCGTGGTACCTTCATCGGATCGGTTCGCCCCTGGAGCTCCGCGATCCAAAGTTCCCTCGTTGCCTAGCTCGTGCACACTTTCTTCAACTGCTTCATTCGCGGTTTCATTGGTTCGTGAAGCGCGTACTTCCTTAGATCTCCTTCCAGCCATGATATCAGATGTCGCTGGAATCTTCAAAGAACTGAATAGTGAAGCTTTAGGACTGTTCTCTCAATGAAAGCACCAAAATGTTAGATCAAAATTTGGACCTAACACCCAAATTGTTCTGAATCTTATAGAGTTTTAACTGAATAATGAGGAAAAAGAAAATGACACACAGAATTTATAGTGGTTCGGCGTTAACGAGCCTACGTCCACTTTATATGTTATTGATTATACTTTGTGTGCTGGTACAATCAATGATTTCTCTCTAGCTCACTTTCACAATTGTGATTTCTCTCAGTAATCTAGTAATAAAACTGATAAGAAATGGTAGTATGACAATAATGGCGGAATCAGTCCTCAATATTGCCAAAAAGATCCCAAAAAATGCCAAGCTCCGGGCTATTTATAGCTGATTTTGTCAGGCGGATCGTGGTAACACGTGGCACGAATCCCGAGAACATCGGATCGCATCGCTGCCATTGAAGAAATAGTCAAATTAGCCGTTGTGGACAGGTGTCGCGATCCCCTTGAAAATCGGATCGAGCAAATGGGGAGAATCAGTCAAAATGACGGTTGGGGACACGTGTCGCTGGATCCGTGCGTCTCGGATCGCAGAAGACTAGCTCGTGCTTGAACGAGTCTGAGGCTTCGCTGTGCATCAGGGGATCGGATCGGTCTATACTGGGCAGTAATGTGTGTACGGATTGGATCGCATAGAGGTGTCGTTTCGCTAATGGTATGGGGGCGATCCGTTGAGGTGCGATCCGATGAGGTGCGATCCGGTAAGGGGCGAGTCGATGGTGCGATCCGTTCCTTCATGTACTTAGGGAATGTAGTTTCATACTTTCTTCTTATGAATGAACCTGGGTGGCTTGGTCAAAAAGCTAGCCAACAACATCGATAACAACCGCCGGGATGAAATTGCGCCCTAACAACCCCCGAATTCAAACGAGAATGAGCATTCGCTATAATCCCTTTTCCGCTCGAGAACAGATTGCCCTAAACGGATTGAGTAATTTGAGAAATAGTGTTAGAGTAATTCGACGAGAAAGAAATGTCAGCCGCCATGTTTGTATTCTTGTTAACACTGAACATTGTATCTTGTCTAGTCAATTAGTATATACTTTCATGTTTAAGATATAAATAATTTTATCTCTATTACCATCAAAAATAAGATTGTTATTTTGATCGAGAATATAACATTTGTTTTCTAAAAACGTAATTTTAAATCCCCTATTGCATAATTGACTTATACTTAATAAATTATGTTTCAGATTCTTAACTAAAAAAACATTTGAAATAAAAGGTAAATTTGATGTACCATAATTGCTCACATCGCCTTTGCCGATGATATATCTCTTGGAATTATATCCAAAAGTGACAGATCCTCCATCTTAGTAAATAACGTTTGTCAGCATATTTTTGTCTCATGTCATGTGTTTTGAGCAAGCACTATCAAGTACCATTTTCCTCTCTTCTTAAGTGGTACCTGCAAAAAATATGTAATGACATTGCTACCCACTTCCTCTGTCAGGGTCCTAAGAGTTAGGTCTTAGGAAACTAAATCCCGGAGGGTTCAATGTCCCCTTTTATAAATATAATCTTTATTGTTACAAAAAGTTTCAAAAAATAATTTTATATATTTATCTCTAATCAAAAAATTATTCATTTTCCATATATTAATGTTATTAAAAGCCTTTTTCTTTGTCGAAGATATTAATGATTTGCTACATTTATACTTCTTTTTGTTAGGTTTTTTTTTCTTTCTAAATACTAGTTTTTTGTTTATATCCTAGTCGTTTTTTGCTAGGTTGATAATTTTCTATAATTTTAGGTAAATTCTCCCTTCCTTTATTAAAATTATTAATGTTTTTAGTAACATCTTCTAACTTGATTTTAAGACTAGAACTAACTTATTCTACTAGTTTTATCTTAGTTTTTAACTCATGATTTTCAGAAATAAGCATGTCATTCTTTTCTTTTGAGTTTCAATTTTTTGACTCATTAAAGAAAGTTTAGAATTTGCATTAGAATGAGCTTCTTGAAGTTTTCTAATTTCATCTTCCAATATCTCTTTTTCATCTTTTAGCATATCCCTTTCGTCTGCCTTTTTCTAATCCTCATTAGCTTGTTTATATTTTCTCTTGAAATTATTTCTAGATTCTAATAATTCAACATTTATTTCTACCATATCTTCCAAAGTAAAATCACTGACCTCGTTATCTTTAGCCATGAAGTAGACATTTGCTTGTTCACTCTCACTATCGCTATCACTTTCTAAAAAGGAAGAATCTGAATAAAAACTTTATTTTTAAATATATCCTTCTTGTGTTTATTGCGATGTTCCTTCTTTTGTTTTGGATAATCTTTTGAGATGTGCCCCTTCTTATGGCAATTATAGCATTCCAAAATTGATGATGGTGGTTTATTTGAGTTGGTACTTCTCTTACCATTAATTCTGTTGTTCTTTCTGTATTTCAAAATCTTTTTGAAATTTTTGGCAATGAATGCTAGGTCATCATTATTTGATTCTGTTTCTTCTTATTCTGCATTGAATGCAACATTCTTTTTATCTAGTGCCTGTACTCGTTTTGTTTGCAGGTTAACCTCATAAGACATTAAGTTTCCTATTAACTCTTCCGGTTCTATGGTTGAAAGATCATTAACTTCTTTTATTGATAAGACCTTTCTTTCCCATTAATCCGTTAAAGAGTTCAGGATCAGAATACTTTTCTCCAAATCCTAGTAAAGAATGATAAATATTCTAAAATCTGGAGTACATATCTTTAATAGATTCAATATAGTTCATCCTAAAATTCTGAAATTGGCTCTCAAGCATGGATATCTTGCTTTGTTTAACCTTATTAGATCCTTCGTGAGTTACTTTGAGTGTTCTCCATATTTCATATGCAATACTGTACATGAAGATACGGTTAAACTCATTTCTATCTAAGGCACAATGCAAATATTCATTGCTTTAGCATTTGAAGTAGCATTAGCTTTCTATGAATTTGACCGCTTAGAATAATTGGTAGTGGGAATAGTATATTCATTTTGAGTGATATTCCAAGTTCCAAATCCATTGGCTTGCATATAATCTCTCATTCATGTAGCCCAGTAATTATAGTTCATGACGTTAAAAGTGGAGGTCATGCAGTGGATTGACCTTCTGTGAAACTTATGCTTGTGTTGGTGTTAGTGTTATTTTCCATATTATCGAGGTATCAAATAACTTTTTTATGGTTATAAGATGTCCTGCTCTGATACCAAATGAAAAAAAATTACGAGGGTAGGATCGAGTAATATGGAACTGAGAGTATATGTGGAAGTCTTGATAGTGTGATGTAATTTACTTGATATGGTTATGCAAATAAAAATTTAATGATAAAACTAATATCATAGATAAGCATAGTAAATCAGTAAATAAAAGTAAATGACAACAGGAATTTTTATACTGGTTTGGAGCACCATCCTACGTCCAGTCCTAGACTCCTTCTGGATTTTCAGCTAAACAAAAACCCTCTCTAACACGCAGAAATAGGTCTTTACAACACCTAAGCAGTGGAATTGGATTTCGCCTCAGTAGCCGAAGAGGACTTGACGTGTCTAAGCAGCAGAACCGGTCTTCTCACAATAAAAAAAATTTGTAGACTATATGTGTCCTTTGATAACATGGATTGTCTTTTTATAGTACATCCTTCCTATAATCTTCTCCTCGAGTATGCGTATATATTGAGCGTATGAAGACAAAGAAGAAAGATATTGCTTGAATATAGAGTATGAAAGCATGTTCAAGTAATTTTCAGAATGCAGAAAATAGAGTATTAGAAATATATAAATAGATGAGATCAGAAGTAAGAAAGATAAGTTTGTTTGATGTTAGATCATCTATATATAATGGTTTAATAGGTGTAACTTATGGCGAAGAGATTCAACGAAAAGTTGTGTCTAAATCTTTTGATATAAGGTCGTATCTCTTCAAAAAAAATGGCAACTTTTCAAAAAATATAGCTATTGTAAAGATTTAGTCGACTGAAGTTCTAATTCATTCAACTGATCATTCAAACATATATATATATATATATATATAAACATTATGCATTTGTGCATATTGCACAAAATTGTTCAGGTCAATCAACTGACCTACCAGGTCAGTCAACTGACCTGGTATTTTTTATGCAGTATGCACAAGTTCCAGTGTGAGTTTATATATATAATAAAGTTAAATATTTATACATAGTTTTGAGGAGAGATTTAACCATTTTAACCTATTAATCAAGATTCAATATTGATTGTGCACTAGCTTGAGATCTTGTTGTTGTATATTCTCTTTTTGTCGCCTCACTTGTCATTCTTTGTGTGATGAATCAAAATTGTGACTCAACGAAAACTCAACTGTTGAGAGAAAACATTCAAATAATGTTGAATGCAATTTGAATGTTAGAAAAATTGTATCTGATCTTTGGCGTTGTAAACTGGGACATCCCAGTGTTAAGATTGTTGAACAAATTATAAAGGAGAATAATATTGCTTTTGATCGTATATCTAAATCATATATATGTATAGGCTATCAACTTGGCAAAAGCCATAAATTACCATTTTTAATTCAAATACTATTTATAATAATCTATTTGAATTATCGCTACAAATTTGTGGGGTTCAGCTCTTATATCATCAGAATATGGATACATGTATTATATTCCTTTCATAGATGTTTATTCAAGATATATATATATATATATATATGAGTGTGTGTGTGTATATGTGTGTGTGTGTGTTGATTTATCTACTAAAAACAAAATTAGATGTGGGTAAGATTATTATTCAGTTTATTACATTTATTGAAAAATGATTTAACAACAATGTCAAAATCATTCAATCTGATGGAGGTACAGAATTTGCTACTGTAAAAGATTATTTTCAAAAGGAAGTGATAATACGTAAAGCCACTTGTCCATACACTTCAGAACAAAATGTGTTAATTGAAGAAACCATAGACATATAATAGAAACTAGACTAACATTATTAGCACAGGCATCATTGCTAATTAAATTCTGGCCAGATGCATTTATTACCCCTGTGTACTTAGTTAATAGGCTTCCAAGAAAAGTATTAAAATACGAAAGTCTAAAAATAGGTACTTTACAATGTCAAACCAGATTACATGAGTCTAAAAAAATTCGGATGCCTTTGTTTTCCAGACGTTCGACCTTATAATAGGCATAAAATTAATTTATGATCAATACCATGTATGTTTCTTAGGTATATTTTTTTTCTTTTTGGCAAGATCAACCGGATTTTAAAGTGGATTGTCCACTTTTCACTATATCAAATAATGAGTACGATAAAATACTAAAGATAGGCAGATTTCCTATTTTCCATAGACATTTTATAGAGTTTACAACCACAATTAGTTCAACAATAAATAAAAAATCCCGCAGGATGTGACTTTGAATCAGAACAGAGCAGATGCAAGGATAGGCAATCCATAAAAGGACAGACATTTTTCTATAAAGGACACACACTAAACCCTATACTAGCTGCCACAAGAAGTCCCAAACATAAGCTAACCTAACCAGACAGTAACACTGTCGAAACCAAGTTGCACACAAAGCTTCGACCCATGAACTGACACAAGAACATATGGCTTTAGTAAACAAACACCACAAGGATGATGAAACGATAATTACTTCCCATAGTTTCATAAGACATAATCTCAAGACTCTCTCCCTTGCAAATAAAATTTTGCTAAAAATGAACATCAGTATCAAAGATGCATCGTTAATGAACTAAGATTGCATAATCATGGCTACATCATAGAATAACAGTGATTGCAAGTGAATCAACAGTGAAGGACCAGAGCACTTAACCTGAAAGACCACTATTACCTGACTTATTCAACAAACCAAAGCAAGAGAAGCAAAAACAAGGGACATCTTTCTCCGGTGGCACACAAAAAGGCAGCAAGGTGTGCAAAGAACACACGCCCTAGCGATCAAACAAAACTGAGCATCACAACAAAAAAGGAGAAACATAAAATCTGAACACAAAAAACCGTATATGAGCCCAAGCACCCAGAATGAATCCCAACACTGGAAAGGCATAAAAAGACCAATCCAAGGAATACAATGATCTTGATAACTCATCAATAAGGCTGCCTACAGTAGGACCTGCTCCAACTCCAAAACTTGCGGAGGAAGACAAACAAATTACCAACATCGGATCTAGAAGCTAATCCTGAAGGACCTAAGCAAAACCTGGCAGAGATTACCAAAAGTATAGGGCTCCAAACTTTTTGCGACGGAAGTCGAAAATCTCAAAGGCCAAGGAAAACACAGCTTGGGTGAGAGCTCCAAAACTAAGAACCAATCCAAGCTCCAACTCCCTAAACTAAGAAAGAGGAACATCCTAATGCCTACCAAGCTAGTCAAAGACAATCTACCCTACTTGATACGAATAAGCCTGTTGTAGGGAACCATCCCACATAATCCTTTGAAAGAAACACATACACATAAAATCCTCATCCTACCCCCTCTTTTGGGCGAGATCCCCGAGCGATAGAAGAAAACCCCAACCAGCGAAACCGAAGAAATATTGAGGTTATCCAAGAATAGTCTTCTTCGAAAAGTGAAATGGACATCGTCTGACCCTCTATGAATGCTGATATTCGAAACCATTGGGGACTAGCAACCCAAAAATTGCCGCCCTTGGAATCGACCATAAACCGCACAAGTCTGATCCGAAAGACAGAAATCCTCGAATCGTTATGGGAATACAACACATCAGAACATAACACAAAAGAAATATTTCGTTGCTATTACAATAATTTTACATTATCATAGTACATCGTAATAATAAAACGGAAAATAACCTTAGATATTTAAATTACAATATAGTGGAAGCATAAATATATACAACGGAAGGATGGAAATAATCCAGAGCACAGCTCCAGCCAAAATCCAAGATCCTGTTAAAAGTGTCTACAAACCGAAACTACTAGTTGCCTGTATGGAAAATATGGGCGCCCAGAGTTTAGGTGGGAAACAATAAACTCCGAGTCAATAATGGGACTGGCGTGAGAACTAAAAACAGTTGTTATATTTTATTTTAAAAGTTGAGTAAATCGCGGGACCACACTGTATAACACGGAACAAGTTTGCTCCATATGAATACCAATTATAAACCAATCGCAATGCTTTTGAAAAATGAAGCTATTATAAGACTCAATCCCATCACACAATGCAACAAAAACAGAAGGATAGAGTTTTACCTCCTAATAAACAAAGTGCTTTATACACAATATCCTCTTTTGTTTTCATCAGTGCGTAGTGTAAAAATCATCTTCACAAACAAATATATCAATCATAGCAGACGTAGTGTACTACAACAACATATAGGTTACAATTAAAATCACGAAGGTTCATATTGGAAATTGGGTTCCATTAATGATTGAGGCCTCCTTAATGCCACTAATGGGTGCCCCAACCTTTTGGATCACATGACCAGGGTATCCAGGATCAAATACGTTTGACCCGCTAATCATCGCCTTTATCGGGCGAATCCAGATCCTTCATGCTACAGTGGAGTCACCTTTATCGGCCTCCCAGATCTCTTGGATCCTTCATACTCAGTGGAGTCACCCTTATCAGGGATCCTAGATCCCTTCTCTGGACCTTAGGTACATATTGGGTACGCTTGGATCCCCCAGGAAACATCGGTACCCTTTTTCCGATTCCAACATGCCATTTATTATCTAGCATCAATCATTCACGGGTTGTGAAGCTCGTCGAAGTCACGTCTCGACACACAAAGCTACGCTATATCAGGCATTCTTTGTTCATCATCTACAAAGCTCTGTTTTCAATAAGAAGCTTTGATCACTTCATCTTAGCATGCCACATTGTCAATCCATACCATATCATTGATGTATACAAAAATATAATCAAAGCTCGTACGTCTTAGAGAATGGTGTTAAGCAAGAGAATTAATTCTCCGCTGCCAAACATATTTATTTATTTAGCAGAGATCAAAGAATATAGCATAAAATACAATGTCAAACATACAATCCATTTGCAAGTCTGTTCCGAGTCTGAAAGAAACCAGAGGCACCTTATTCCTCGTTCCATATGTCCAATACAGGAGAAAGGCCCTTGCATATCCGATCGATCTCCAAGTATGTCTGGACGATCACCACTTATTACCTCGTCTTGGGTGTACAGTCCAATCAAGAATCGGTAATCATTCATTCAATGTGAAGATCTTCAGTCTTCAACCACCGTCTTCATCGTTGATTTTAATCGTCGTATCAGTTATTCAGAATGGGTTAAACCCGGTCTTTCTGAATAACTATTGCATCTTTCAAATGATGTGATATATAAACATATTATAAATCTCATTTCAATCTAGAGTATTCTTTATCAAAATATTCTTATTATTGATTCACATTGATCTTGTCAAAGATTATCACTTTTAAACTTATTGTTTAATCCATTCCTTGGAAATCATTTCAAAATATTTTATAATATCTTCTCCCAACTTAAACCAAATTAAGGTTTATAAAACTAGTCGGGATTATCGAGCCTTACCGAAGTAATCATTCATTTTATTATCCCAATCCCAACCTATTCATCCCATGGAGCAAAACTGGTGGTATTCCATTGCTAACACCCATAGTGTTATTGGTAAATTAAATTACCACTTAACGTTTTAAATCTAATTAAAGATTTAACTATAGCATGGAGTAAAACGGTGGTACTCCATTCTCGAACATTTCTTCAATTCGGTAAATTTAATTACCTCATTCACATTTCAGTCTAATTAAAGATTCGTTAAAACTCCACTTAGTTTTAATCTTCAAAAATCATTAATTAATGAGTATTCAATTTAAGAAATTAATCATGTCTTTAGCTGGGTTAAAGAGCTAATATCATTTAAAACACCGTTTACGATAAACCCAAAATCATCTTCCATTAATATGGAATTTTCACGGAAATCAGATCAATCATAATCATATGAATTTCCATATCAGACTAATACTATAAGTGGAATAACGACAAAGCCTTTTGAATTCCATAAATAGTAACGGTCTTCCTTCACAAAAGCTCATCTCTATTATTAATAAATTTAATTCTACTCAATTCCAACTTAATTAAAAATTTGGAAAACTTCATTGAATCATAATTAAAAGATTTATTCTTTTCATGACTGGGTTTAAATACAGTATTATTTAAGATACCATTCATGACAAACCCAAAATCCATTGTGATATTAAATATAAAAGCTTTAATGGAAATCATGTCGACTTACATTTAATACTAAATTCTGAAATTAATAGAAACTGTTTTGGAATAACGATGTCTGTAACAACCCGAAAATCTGGGCCAGTTTAATTTTTTTATTTTGGCAATTTTATTGAATTTTGAATATTTAAAATAGATTATTTTAAATAATATCAACGAGAAATTTATTTTTAATATAATTAGAACGTATATATTATATACGCCGTCGTTAGAATATAAATAATTATATATAATTATAAAAGGAATTGAAAATGGCGCGGTAGTTCGATAATTCGATTTCAAACTTCAATTGGATGTACCGGGTGCAAAACAATCCGGATTTTAACGAAACCAAAAACATTAGGCTCTAATTGATAATAATTTTCCAATGAATCCGAAAAATCAAAATTTCATAGCGGGAATCAAAAGATATGTCCAGTTGAAAATTCTGAATAGTCGCTATGGAATTCAGGCCCTTAAAAATAGAAATTATGCAAACGACCTCGGATTTTGACGAAACCACTTTGTTGGATCCGCAGTGTCAAGTTATTGCTAGATTCCAAATTTCATAATTTTTCGAATCAATATGTGAGCGTGGCAAAGGAAAACGCGTTTGACCAGTTTCAGTTGATTTTAATCGACTGGAAAATGGCCATTTTTCCAACAGTCTCAGAATTCGACGAAACTAGTTTTGTTAGGACCGTATCGTCAATACGAAGCTAGAAAATATTTTTCTGGAATTTTTCGAGTTAGTATGTGACCCCAGTAAATTGAAATACGCGTTCAAATTCAATATATAGAGTTATATGTTGATTTTGATGGAAACTGGTCGAAACGATCGAATCAGCCTACGATACATATCCCATTGTGTTCGGAATGGGGGTAAAACGCTATGGACGACAGGCGGTGGACCTCGTTTAGAGGTCGTATGTGAAAGTCAACTTTTTCATAATTAAATAAAAAAAAATATCTCTTCCCCTTTAACTCTGCCCCCCCCCCCCGCCCCCCGTGAAATCATTTCAAACGGAAAAAAGAAGAAAAACCCTAATCGCGACTGCCTCCAGACCACGCCCACCGCCGCCCTCAACCGCGACCGCCGACCTCCCCTCGAGCCCCCCTCCTCCTACGGCCGATCGAACCCCCGCTCCTGATGTCGACCGACGCGAGCCGCCCCTCCCTCCCAATCACTGACGCGCTGGCCCACCACCCCACCTCCGTTCCTGCCGCAACCACCAGCGGGACCCCCATCGCCCGCTGCCCCTCCTCACCAGAGTGACGCCACCTCAGCCCCCCCTCCTCCGCGCAGACTTCTCTCCCCCCCCCGGCGTGATAAACAATGAAGAAGAAAAGGTAATTTTAAATAATTTATTTATTTATTTGTCTTTGTTTATTTAGTGAAATTAGTTTATAAAATATATTATTATTGGTTTACAAAATCTATAATTTTTAGTTGATCAAAAATATGTTTTTTTCATAATATGAACATTAGATTTTCCATCGATTAAAAATGTGATTTTAAAGCGAGGAAAGGTTTGATTTTTAATCACAGAAAAATCCGATTTTTATGATGTCTTCATTTAGATAAAGATGCGATCTTTGTAGGTTTATCATTAGAATAAAAATTCGATTTTTATATATTGAATAGCATAATAAAAATTCGATTTTTATATATTGAATAGCATAGTAAAAATTCGATTTTTATATATTGAATAGCATAGTAAAAATTCGATTTTTATATAATGAATAGCATAGTAAAAATTCGATTTTTATATATTGAGTAGCGAAATAAAAATTCGATTTTTATATATTGAGTAACGAAATAAAAAATCGATTTTTATATATTGAGTAGCGAAATAAAAATTCGATTTTTATATATTGAGTAGCGAAATAAAAATTCGATTTTTTATATATTGAGTAGCAAAGTAAAAAATTCGATTTTTATATACTGAATAGCGAAGTAAAAATTCGATTTTTATATATTGAATAGCGGAGTAAAAATTCGATTTTTACATATGTAGTGGCTACGGGCGACGAAAGTGATGAAAGGCGAGAACGACAAGATCTTCCTACAATAGAAGTGGCGTGGAGTTGGAGTAGCTATTAGTGAGAACTTCTCACTCTTCAATTTATTTTTCTAGTTATATATATATATATACTAGGATGCAGACGGTGTTTAGTAGCACCCGACACAATCGTCCACAGACCATGGACTTGTTTGTTTGGCTGTGTAGTTGGTTAGATTATTTGGGTTGAATTGAATTGTTTGGTGAAATGAAATTGATTTGATTGATGTGTGAATGGCGTGGGCCTTCACTAGACCGGGGATAAGGCTAGGCCTTGTCCCGTTTCTAGTATCGTGCCGTTATGCCGCCGAAATTTTCTAAAACAAGTTAGAAAAATAAAAATATCATTTTTATTTTGTAAATGAACTGAATAAAAATTCATGTGTTAAAATAAAATGTTTTATCGTTAAAAATATAATTTTTAACGTGAAAGTGAATAAATAAATATTTATAAACAAATCGGCCGATTTGTTTATATACACTGATTTGACTGATATTGATTGGGTCGATAAATTTTACACATCGCCCAACTGCACAACTAAAATCTGTGTTTGATTGTTTGAAACCCCACACAGGTGTTGGGATGAAATTTGAAGTTCACTCATCCTGATTGATTAAATATGTCAATCGATTGATTGACAGGCTGTTATAAGCGTTAGATATCTATATTTGATGCTTATACAGTGTAGTGCACTTTGGTTGATGGTTGATTATTTTTCAATGCTATTATATACGTGTGATGTATGAAAATCCATATAATTAACATTATATGGTGATTGATTGGGCCTCATTCCAATTTAGAAAATAAAGAATAATATAAAATAAAGGTTCATGTGTTGACCGTACTCATCCGTTGAGATTAGTCATGTGTTGAACGAAATACCAATAATAAAATTTACATCTTTATCAATATAAAATAAAGGTTCATGTGTTGACCGTACTCATCCGTTGAGATTAGTCATGTGTTGAACGAAATACCAATAATAAAATTTACATCTTTATCAATATAAAATAAAGGTTCATGTGTTGACCGTACTCATCCGTTGAGATTAGTCATATGTTGAATGAAATATTTTAGTAATAAAATTTACATCTTTATCAATATAAAATAAAGGTTCATGTGTTGACAGTACTCATCCGTTGAGATTAGTCATGTGTTGAACGAAATATTTTAATAATAGAAATAATTGAAATCGAAATATTTGAAATAGAAATATTTGAAAATGAAATATTTGAAAAAGAAATATTTGAAATAGAATATTTGAAAATAGAAATATATGAAGCCGTGTTGATTAGATTGACGCCATTTTGACGTGAACGATATTTATATCAATTTTATTCATTTTAAAATGAATATTGAAAAGTGATTTCGAAATCGAATATTTTGAATAGAAAATGGATTTGATTTGAATAGAAAAGAATTTGAATTGAATCGAATAGAAAAGAATTTGAATTGAATCGAATAGAAAAGAATTTGAATCGAATCGAATAGAAAACCAATTTGAATTGAATCGAATAGAAAACCAATTTGAATTGAATCGAATAGAAAACCAATTTGAATTGAATCGAATAGAAAACCAATTTGAATTGAATCAAATAGAAAACCAATTTGAATTGAATCGAATAGAAAACCAAATTGAATTGAATCGAATAGAAAACCAATTTGAAATGAATTGAATATAAAATGAATTCAAAATGAATTGAATATAAAACGAATTCGAATTGAATTGAAAACGAATTGAAACAAATTCAAATTGAATTAAAATTTGAATTGAATAGAAATGAATTTTAAAACGAATTTATAAGGAAAAATTCAATTTTGATTTGAATTGAAATGGAAGTTGAAAATGTTTTTGAAATGAATTCAAAACTATTTATATAATTAGATTTAAATAGAAATCGACGAAATATATTATATATATATAATATAATGGCCTGAAAAGAACGCGCCGCGCCGCGGTAGTTCGTGAATTTCGACCATTTATTTCAAACGGACATTACGGGAGATTTGACCGTCGGATTCTCCTAAAACCGGAACCGTTGGGTTCGTATCGAAAAGAGCTTTCTAACGAATATTAGAAATTTGAAATCTAACGGTTGGATTTGGAGATACGTCCAAATCAAAATTTGAAAAAGGTCGCTGTAAGTGCAGTTCGATGGCTGTTGATGGAAATCGACTGTACGTGCCTTGATAAAATTATTAAAAATATCAATAATTTGTGTAAAATCATAAGAAATGATTTGGGAAAAGTTGGGATGAAAAACTCCACATTTGAAAAGATAAAAATAGATTTTTATCGAAATGAACTAGTTTTGAACTAAAATTAAACCCGTTTATTTTTAAATAAATAAATTGGATTTGAACCGGGTAATAAATAGAATATGATTTGGGTTTGTCGTGAACTGTGTTTTAAATGACATTAGTTCTTTAACCCAGTAAAAGGAGTTTAATGAATCTGAAATTAAATTGAAATGTGAATTGATAATCTAAATTATCAAATTTAGAAAGTGAGCGAGGATGGAGTATTACCAGTTTTGCTCCAAAGCGATAGTTGAGTCTTTAATTAGATTTGAACGTGAAATGGTAATTAATTTTACCGATAACACCCCGGTGTTAGATATGGAGTATTACCAGTTTTGCTTCATGGGATGAATAGGTTGGGATTGGGAAATAAAATAAATAATTACTTCGGTGTGGTTCGCTAATCTCGACTAGTTTGAAAAACCATAACTTGGTTTGAAATGACATCCAAAGGAAGATTAAAGGATAAATTTTAAAGAATTTATCTTGGATAAAATTAATGGGAACCTTTCCCTAAGAATTGAAATTTAGAAACTAGCTGAAGGTTAGTTAAGGAGAATGGTTTCCTGGGTATTGATCTGATGTTGGTTTCGACCTTCGGGGTTAATATTTGGGGAATTGCTCTCTTACTGATTTACGGTTAGTGACTAATGAATTGGAATGAGGCGTATGTTGTGTTTGCGTAACATTTGTTTTTAATATACGCGGGTTGTTCGGAAAGGCCGGGTTTATACCCATTCTGAATAACCGATTCGACGATATGTCGAAGATGAAGACGGTGGTCGAAGGCCGGAAGTCTTCACATCGTTTGGATAATTACTGACGATCCTAATTGGGCTGTACACCCAAGAGGATGGAAATAGTTGGTGGTTGTCCAGACGTACTTGGAGATGGATGGATATGCGAGGAAAGTGCCTCCGGTTTCGTTCAGACCCAGAACGGACTTGTAAATGGATTGTGTGTCTGACATTGGATTTTATTCTGTGTTGATTGATTTCTATTAAATATACATCTGTTTGGCGGCGGAGAATTTATTCTTTTGCTTAACGCCCTTCTCTGAGACGTACGAGCTCAGAGGTTGTATATCGATGGACATCAGTCGCATGGCATGAATTGCATGTATGGCACGCTAAGATGCAATGATCAAGGCTTTTGTTGAAAAGCAGAGTCTTGTGGTTGATGATCAAAGCACGGCCTACGTGGCAGCTTTGTGTATAACGTGAATTCGCGAGCCTCACACCTCAGTATGAGTCAAAAACGGGATACAGACCGCTGGGAGAGCACGACGCTTCTTTCTAGCTTTGGTGGTGTCACTGACTTACCAGCCCTGACATTTATATACTTTTCACCTTTGTGGTTGTTGGAATGAGGCGCCTCGATATTAGGTCTGTAAGGACCGGGAAACGTGTGTTCAGGAATTGCCAATCCTCAAACGTAAGAGAGGACCGGCCCAGCCGAATCCGGGGTTGCCCAGAGTGTGTAGTCCCGAGGCATTTGCTAGAGTGTCTCGAAGCGGAGAGGAGCTTGCCCCTTGCCTCGACTCATGACGGAAATCCAATTTCCAATACGTGTATTGCGGTTTTAATTGTAGAACTAGTATGGCGACATAGTGGTATGGGGCACTTATGCCATCTATGATTTATATTTATGATTGAAATTGTTTTGACACTATACACTTATTATAGTATCAAATGATTTGTTTTAAACGTACCAAGCATGTTTGGCTGTTATAAGGTAAAACCCTATCCTCCGGCTTGCGTTGCATTGTGTGATGGGACCTGGGTCTTATAATAGCTTCATTTTTCGAAAAAGCATTGCGCTGTTTATTCTATGCACTGGTATTCTTGGGAGGAAACCCGTTCCGTGTTATACGGCGTGGTCCCTTGAATTACTCTCTTTTAAAATAAAGTTTTAATAACTGTTTTAGTTCTCACACCAGTCACATGACTGACCTGAAGTTTATTGTTTTAACCTAAACTCTGGGTGCCCCTATTTTCCACACGGGCAGCTAGTAGTTTTGGTTTTGCAGATTTATATTCACAGGATCCTGGTTTACAGCTGGAATGATATCCGGAAAGCTCTGTATTCGTATATCACCTTCAGTTGTGCTTGTATTATTTTCCGCTGCTATGTAATTTATTGTAATCTCTGATATTTATCGAATGTAATTTATTCTTTATACTCTGTATATTCTTGTATCTGATGGGATTGTTGTGATAGCAATGAAATGTTCTACCGTCTGCGTTCTGTTTTGTCTTGTCCTCACAGTAATTCGTTCTTTCTCATCTTTTCGGAGACCGGGGAAGTTCGGGTCGCTTCATTTGGTATCAGAGCTTTGGTTTACAGAGCTCGAGAACAAGACACACTAGAACCATACGAAAGAATTCATCAGATATTGGATTAGTAATATCCAATTAGAATGACTCGTTAGAAATAGGATCAGTAGTATCCTAGAACGAGTGTGAAGAGTATATTTTTCAAAAGAAAACAATTTTGTTTTGAAAATTTAAATCGCTTTATACGTATTTGATTATTTATTTATTTTGAATTTGGACAATCGAGTATATAAAGATTTCGCGTATACGCGTCATGAACGTATATTCGAAGTTTTAATATATTTGATAGATATAGAATTACATTCTAGTCGCCCGGAGGTGGTACTGATAATTGTCATGACATCATCAGTATTTATGTTCGTGTTTCGAAGGTGTGATATCTATATATTTCCATTAGACTGGTGTGAGAACCAAAACTTATATAGCTAGAACACATTGTTGTGAATTGGCATCAAAAACATGATTTTCTGTATATATATATGTATCAAAATTTATGAATTTGAAACTCTAATTCACTAATTGATTGATGTTTGTGTTGTTTGTTTATTTGTTTGATAATTTTGAACCATTTAGTCTAATTGAATCAAATATTGAATTTAATTGAAAATTGGTCGCATTTGCTTGCATATACATATACTTACATTGAACAGGTCATAGCAAGGAGGCTAGAGAAGAGAATAAAATTTGTTTGCCCGACAAATAGGTACATGTTTACTATATAATTCACTGTTTTGTTTGGGTGATGATGATTTTATGAGCCTATTGGCTTTTTCTTTTTCTTTTTGAGATCAAAAGGCCTGTATGGCAATTTCGGGATTTTCCCGTGGCTCCCGGTGCAGGGGAGGTTATGGCGAAATTTTTCGAAAATTTAGGGTGTTAGCCAAATTTTTGAAAAAAATCTGAAAATTCTAAAAAACTGAAAAGTTAGAGAATGGAAGCCAGATCGAACGTAGAGTTGATTGATCAAACCACTTTCGACTTTGTTCCTTTTCGGGGACGAAAAGTTTTAAGTGGGGGAGATTGTAACGACCCGAAAATCTGGGCTAGTTTAAAATTTTTATTTTGGCAATTTTAATGAATTTTGAATATTTAAAATAGATTATTTTAAATAATATCAACGAGAAATTTATTTTTAATATAATTAGAACGTATATATTATATACACCGTCGTTAGAATATAAATAATTATATATAATTATAAAAGGAATTGAAAATGGCGCGGTAGTTCGATAATTCGATTTCAAACTTCAATTGGATGTACCGGGTGCAAAACAATCCGGATTTTAACGAAACCAAAAACATTAGGATCTAATTGATAATATTTTTCCAATGAATCCGAAAAATCAAAATTTCACAGCGGGAATCAAAAGATATGTCCAGTTGAAAATTCTGAATAGTCGCTATGGAATTCAGGCCCTTAAAAATAGACATTTTGCAAACGACCTCGGATTTCGACGAAACCACTTTTGTTGGATCCACAGTGTCAAGTTATTGCTAGATTCCAAATTTCATAATTTTTCGAATCAATATGTGAGCGTGGCAAAAGGAAAACGCGTTTGACCAGTTTCAGTTGATTTTAATCGACTGGAAAATGGCCATTTTTCCAACGTTCTCAAAATTCGACGAAACTAGTTTTGTTAGGTCCGTATCGTCAATACGAAGCTAGAAAATATTTTTCTGGAATTTTTCGAGTTAGTATGTGACCCCAGTAAATTGAAATACGCGTTCAAATTCAATATATAGAGTTATATGTTGATTTTGACGGAAACTGGTCGAAACGATCGAATCAGCCTACGATACATATCCCATTGTGTTCGGAATGGAGGTAAAACGCTATGGACAACAGGCGGTGGACCTCGTTTAGAGGTCGTATGTGAAAGTCAACTTTTTCATAATAAAATAATTAAAAAAAAAATTATCTCTTCCCCTTTAACTCTGCCCCCCCCCCCCCCCGTGAAATCATTTCAAACGGAAAAAAAGGAAGAAAAAGAAAAACCCTAATCGCGACTGCCTCCAGACCACGCCCACCGCCGCCCTCAACCGCGACCGCCGACCTCCCCTCGAGCCCCCCTCCTCCTGCGGCCGATCGAACCCCCCCTCCTTATGTCGACCGACGCGAGCCGCCCCTCCCTCCCAATCGCTGACGCGCTGGCCCACCACCCCACCTCTGTTCCTGCCGCAACCACCAGCGGGTTCCCCATCGCCCGCTGCCCCTCCTCACCTGAGTGACGCCACCTCAGCCCCCCCTCCTCCGCGCAGACTTCTCTCCCCCCCCCCCCCGGCGTGATAAACAATGAAGAAGAAAAGGTAATTTTAAATAATTTATTTATTTATTTGTCTTTGTTTATTTAATGAAATTAGTTTATAAAATATATTATTATTAGTTTACAAAATCTATAATTTTTAGTTGATCAGAAATATGTTTTTTTCATAATATGAACATTAGATTTTCCATCGATTAAAAATGTGATTTTTAAGCGAGGAAAGGTTTGATTTTTAATAAAGAAAAATCCAATTTTTATGATGTCTTTATTTAGATAAAGATGCGATCTTTATAGGTTTATCATTAGAATAAAAATTCGATTTTTATATATTGAATAGCATAATAAAAATTCGATTTTTATATATTGAATAGCATAGTAAAAATTCGATTTTTATATATTGAATAGCATAGTAAAAATTCGATTTTTATATATTGAATAGCATAGTAAAAATTCGATTTTTATATAATGAATAGAATAGTAAAAATTCGATTTTTATATATTGAGTAGCGAAATAAAAATTCAATTTTTATATATTGAGTAGCGAAATAAAAATTCGAT
>JASFAX010007493.1:0-24017 GCA_030737875.1 Allium sativum
AGGTAGTAGTGAAGAAGAGAAAAAGTAGAAGCGCATTTAGTTTACCTTGCCTTATCTTGTCTTAAGTTATTTTGTTTTATGGTATTGTCCTATTTTCAGTTTATTCATGTCATGATCCTTTATCTTGTTTACATGCTGAAAAATCACTGGACTTACCAGACTTATGTCTAACCTATTTTGTTTCGTCTTCTTTTCTTCTGTTTCTTTTTACACTTGGTATCAAAGCTGAAGGTTACTAGATCAGATAAAATATTTGAAAAATTATTTTCAAAACGATTTTTAAAGAAGCATTTTCTAAAGAAAAGTTTTGTTTTAAAGGCATATTCCCCAAAGCCATATGCATTATCTTTTGATCCTCTGTTTGAATCCTTGTTTTCCTTCTTTATTGAGTCTCTGGGGCTCCTGGCTTTCTGGGAGGTAACCTCATCGCGGCATGGTTCCATAGGCTTGATGAGACTATGAAACCTGTCAAAAGGCGAAGAAATGCCAAAAACTATATATAGCCGCAGTAGTTTCACCTACGGCTAAATTTCTTTCAAGCTTTGTATGGTTTTCCGTGCGATGGAGGCAGCTTTCAAGAGATTTGTCAACAAATTACACAAAGATGGCAAAGATGAGAATACGGGAGTTTGGCTAAGGAACACAACCCAAGGATGAGAAACTCATGGATATGGACTTGGTTCACGAAGGAGGAAAGAATAGAAAAATCTAAGACAAGAGGAAGTGTTGTTATTATGGTATAATGGGTCATATAATTAAGGACAAGGGCAAGAACAAAGGACATTGATTTTCAGGAGGGCAAGTGCATGCTCTCACCGCTAGCGTACATGAGAGAGAGGTAGTAGAGTTTCTATCGAAAAAGTCTAGTTTTTCTTTTTGATCATCCTGTTAGCACTCTTTTTGATTTTAGCGCTCCACATTCATTTATATCTGTTTCCATAGTTGAGTCTCTGCACCTTAGTGCTTGTATAGTAGAAGATCCCATTATTGTCTCAAATCCAATTGGTGGTTCGACTCGTT
This sequence comes from Allium sativum, assembly GCA_030737875.1. NCBI lineage: Eukaryota > Viridiplantae > Streptophyta > Magnoliopsida > Asparagales > Amaryllidaceae > Allium > Allium sativum. The sequence goes on from JASFAX010007493.1 coordinate 1,021, forward strand.
TATCTTTGGTTTATAAGGATTTGAGAATAGCTATATTAAATATTAAGTCTAGGTGCAATGCTTATGTTTTTGGTTTCATGGGCTATGGGTTGATTCTAGGCATGGATTAGTTAGCTAGTAATTGTGAAAGGAGGGTAGTTAGACTTTCAAACTTGCCTCGGGAATACCCTCGAGATTTCGTGCGATCCTAAGGGATCAGTTTGTCTTAGCTACCTAGAATCACTTGATGTATCTATCAATGATTTGCGATCCATTGGAGTAGTCCATAAGTATGCAGATGTTTTTGATTAGGTTAGGGGTTTGTCCCCTAAAACGCGAGATAGACTTCCGCATATACCTTGTTGATAACGCAAAACCTATTGCCTTACCCGTTTGGCACATGGCTCCAAGGGAAACGAAAGAGCTCAGTAAACAAGTAAAAGAGTTACTTGAGAAAACGTTCATAAGGCAAAGTATTTCTGAATGGGGTGCTCCAGTTGTTTTCGCTACAAAGGCAGAAGGTTCACATCGCTTGTGCATAGATGATATTTTGGTTTCCTCTAGGAGTGGAGAAGAACATGCCTTGTATCTAAGGGAAGCTATGGAAACTCTTCGTGCACATCAACTGAAAGCAAAATTATCCAAATGCCATTTTTAGAGAGAAAAAATAAGGTTTTTTGGACATGTGGCATCCAAAGAAGGGTTAGCAGTAGATCCCGCAAAAGTAATTGCGGTACAAGACTGAAAGGTCCCAAGGAATGCAACAGAAGTAAGGAGCTTTCTTGGACTAGCTGGTTAATATAGGGAGTTCATTAAGAACTATGCGAAGGTATTAGCCCCACTTACTGGATTAACGAAGAAGAATCTAACCTTTGCTAGGAATATTGATTGTGATGTCGCTTTCCAATGATCGAGGAGGGCTCTTACAACGGCCCCAGTTTTGACTTTTACCTTATAGTAGTAAAAGGTTTACGGTATACACGGATGCATGCGGCACGGGACTAGGTGTCGTTTTGATGTGAAAAGGAAGGGTAAGGTTGTAGCGGATGCCTTGAGAAGAAAAAGGTTGACTTCAAGTCCTCTTTAGGTGGAAAGGAAAATTTCAGAATACATATCAACCTTTGATTTTAAAACCTTCGGTTAGGTTAGTAGTTGGCATCACTAGGAGTAAGACCTACACTTTTGGATCAGATAGGGACTTCACAAAGAAAAGACTCTCAGATAGTTGACGCAATAGATAAGTTAAGTAGAGAAGAGACCTCTAATCACCTTAATAACTACACTTGGAAACACGGTTAGCATCTGTTTATTTTCAAGAGATAGTTCTTCCACATGGAATACCCTCTAGTGAATTTTGAAGACCCTTTGAGGAAATGTTAGTATGACACAGCAGAAGTTGTAGTCCCAAGTATACTAGAAGGAGAATGAGTCGAACAAGAGGCGACAGTGAAATGAGTTCCAATGCATATTCTGGAAACAGAAATTAAGAAGCTACGAAATCGTGAAGTTAAGACAGTAAGAGCAATATGGAGTGAAGCTCAAGAAGATGCGACTTAGAAGACTGAAGACTAGATAAGCGCATCATACCCTTTTTGAGGGTATATCCTTGATCTCTCTTTTTCTGTAAAGTTTATTTGCTAGTCTTTATCTTTTAAGTATATCCTCTCGGTCCAATCCTCGATCCTTAGGTAGAAACCAGTTGATGTAAACATGTATTTGAAACATGTTATGATTGATGGTTGCAAGTGGTTGCAAGTGGTTGCTCGTGGATGCATATACACACACACATTAGGTACTAGATCAGCCTAGTCACTTTCATACTGCATATGCATATATGTGTATATATATGGATTGTAACTTGACGTGTTATCATATGGATGTTGCATTTGTATGAATGATTGAGCACTCAAGTAGGAGTTATAAAGTACGATTAGGAATAATTTCATACATGATGGACTCATAGCACTGACATAATTTGCATTAAGGATGTCAACCAAATAAGTAGACCGCTTGATTTTGCATTAGATAAGGGCATGTACACACACTATGCATATGATCATGAAAGCATTAGAAATCTTTTTAAGGATAATGGATACCTGTGATTGATGGTTGAGTAGATGGATGTCGAATGTTAGGATACATTCTTCTTAACTTAGAGATTTCGGGGACGAAATCCTTTAAAGGAGGGGAGAATGTAACACCCCGTATTTTCTGTGAATGTTAAAGTAAATAATTAAAGAATACTTAATTTTAAAATTGGGAATTAAGGGAAACGGGTTACGCCATTGCATTCGTCTTGGAATTCTGCTTGGGATAGAGTCCGAGTTTGTGTAAATCGGACAACGTATGAAGAAGTTATAAGCCTTTGAAGTTTATATACGCACAAGGAAGTGTGTATATATATATATACGCACACACAAAATCATCTCTAGAACCAAAATAAGTCAAAGACGAGTGAGCGGGAAAGATCCCGCTCAAATAGTGTCGACCCCCCTTAAGGGGGTAGACATAGGCGTCGACCCCCTTAAGGGGGTAGACCCCTTCCGAGATCCAGTTCCTGTGATGATTTCTATAGTTCTGAGCTGATGTGGCCTTCTCTGATTGGCCCGGTGATGAATTCTGATGTATTAGGGCTTATGTGTCGTACTGTGATTGGCTGAGTGACACATTTCTTTGGTTTGGATGGCTCTGATTACTCCTAGACTGATCTAAAGGCTAGAATTAATCCTAGACTTCTATATAATCAACTCAAACCCTAAACCTAAAACACATAAACACATTCTATGAAGCCTTCATGTTGTCTCTCTTTGAACTAGCGTATCCTCAATCTTCTTAAAACTAGAATATCTTCTTCAACTAGAAATCAATTAGAAGAACATCAATAATCTACATCAAAGGAATAGCTTAACTAATTCAGAAATCAGATTCCAGAATATAAGAACTGTTCTTTTTCTGTAAGTTCAGTTATATTTCAGATTTAAATATATAAAATTCATGACTTGAAATAAATCGAATCTAGAACTATGCCTAATTGTGATTCTGATTCATGTTTATCCTTATGACAAATCTGAAATTAACTATGCCTATGAGACTATTGTGATTTGTACAATTGAACCTATCACATTGTATATTGATATGGTGATGCTTTTATGTTATGTTATGTACATGTTCATAAATTAAGTCATGTTCATATATGCTTATATGTTTAGATCTACATGCTTGCTTTATGTTATGTTATGTACATGTTCATAAACTAAGTCATGTTCATATATGCTTATATGTTTAGATCTACATGCTTGCTTTTATGTTATGTTATGTACATGTTCATAAACTAAGTCATGTTCATATATGCTTACATGTTTAGGTCCAAGTTAATACATATGTTTAAGATCTATGTAAATTCCTATTCATATGCTTAAGATCTTTGTTAATTGGATATAACTCAAGTACAAGTTCACATTGATATGCTTGATTAAGTTTGTATTGTTCATGAAAAATTTGTATTACACATGCTTAGTTAGATTCATGTTATTTTGTGCTGTTGGAATGCTACATGTTCCTTTCTTTTCCCTTTTGTTTATGAGTTAGGCTAATTTTCGAGCCTAATGTTCTACGTAAATAATGCGAACGAATAATGGGGGGAAACGTTAGAGCAAAACATTAAATTTACATGCTAATGGCATAGATTGGCTCATAATCATGTAAATGATTAATAGCATGAAATGGTAAAATTTGTATACCATTAATTATGAACATAATTTAAATAGTTAATATGACATGATAACACTTATGGATAATTTACATATAAACTTGACATAAATGACGAATATGTAAATTAAATAAAGGATGAACATGCCTAACCCGAAGTTAGATTGAGTTGTGGTGTAAAACTACCCGGAACCGCCCGACACATCCAGTAACCGCAACAACACCTATCTAATGTGAGAGGTTAGTGCATCATGCCCACGATAAACCCGAGGTTAGATTGAGTTGTGGTGTAAAACTTCCCAGAACCGCCCGACACATCCAGTAACCGCAACAACACAGATCTAATGTGAGAGGTTAGTGCATTAATAAATCAATTAATGCTAATGAATAGGACATGTTAAGAATGGTAGGGTTAAGTTAACTAAAGCAACACTTAACCAGTACAACATGTTAATTAAACAAATGGTAGGATTAAGTTAACCAAGGCAACACTTAACCAGTACAACATGTTAATTAAACAAATGGTAGGGTTAAGTTAACTAAGCCAACACTTAACCGATATAACATGATGTATGGTTGGGTTAAGTAACACATGAAGGAAACAGTTAACTGATATAACATGATGTATGGTAGAGTTAAGTAACACAAGAAGGCAACACTTAACCAATATAAATGACACGATGTATGATAGGGTTAAGTAACACAAGAGGGCAACACTTAACCAATATAGCATGATGAACGAGTGGGGTTAAGTTAATAGAAAACACTTAACCAATACAACATGATGTGTGGGTGGGTTAAGTTAACATGAATGGACAACACTTAACCAATATTACATGAACGAAGCGGATAGGGTTAAGGCAATCTTAACCAATAATACGTATTGACTTGATCAGTGGGAGGGTTAAGTACATATCTTATAGGTGGGCAATATTAGTATACAGGTCAACAAACTTAACCGTTAAATAAACATGCTTGAATCAGTGGGAGGTTTAAGTACATCTCGTGTAGGTGGGTGATATTTGTATATATAGGCCCACAAAATTAACCAGTGGAAACCCTAGTAACGGGGACCCTTTTCAGTAGTAACCCACATAGTTGTATCATGGTACCCTGAACTAGGAAGGCTGGGGCATGATTACTGGACTGATTATAAGCAGTCAAAATAGCGGCAGGGGGTACGTCAGTGTAGGTTTCGATGCTTTAGGGGCGTGCACATACTCCGGAGTGGGAAAAAGCAGGCACTGGGTACCAGTAGTTACGCACTGTGCATCTTGAATCGTGTCGGGTTGTTATCATAAGGATTGATACACCTTATGGTGGGACCAGCATAGGGTATCTACACGCAAGAGAGGGCCGATTGACACAGACACATGGAACATTGATACAAATAGGGAGCCGATCGATAGGGTAGTAAGGGTACATCTATCATCTTCGTGGCAATTAGGCTGATTGAGGTAAGATCCTCTTACTAGATGTACACCTGAAGGCTACCACAATTGCGGGGATTGGGATCACGTTGTAATATTATCATTTTATACAGAATACTAGCTGGGACACTAGTTAGGCGGTGCAGAGATATAGAAATTGGAGAAACAGGGTAGTAGCGAAGCAGAGAAAAAGTAGAAGCGCATTCAGTTTACCTTGTCTTATCTTGTCTTAAGTTATCTTATTTTACGGTATTGTCCTATTTTCAGTTTATTCATGTCATGATCCTTTATCTTGTACATGCTGAAAAATTACTGGACTTACCAGACTTATGTCTGACCTGTTTTCTTTCGTCTTCTTTTCTTCCGTCCCCCCAGGTAGTTAGGGAGGGAATAGCTCAGCTTAGTTTGGACTATTTTCACTTTCCAAGCTCGAAGATTCTGTGATGTATGGCTTGGAACCTCTTATCTTTGGCTATGGCTGTGATTGCACTTTAATTTGGGGACCTATGCTACTTTGCTATGTTTTATGCTTCTTATATACTTGGAAGTTTTTGAATCAAGACAGAAGTTTTATGTAATACTTTTAAGTATGATTGAGTCAATTGTTGTAAAAGCTTGACTGAACAACGTTGCTTATAAAATGACTTTATTTTCCGCTGCATTATTTGTCTGTCTTTTAATTTATCTGTATCTCTTACCTATAACGCTTCACTGAAGTTAATGCATTCCCTTTGTGAGTGACATTAATGAACATGGGGTGTTTCAGTACTAATTACTCATTATTATTAAAATAACAATTTACTTCATTATTAACTTGAATTAGTATTAAATTTATTTTTGAAATCTTATTCAAGTTAAACCATTATATTCTAAATTATTTCAATTCTAATTGGCACAAACTAATTTAATTAGATAATCGGTTTCAATTAAAAACAGTTGACTTGGTCAACTCTAAAACATGATTAACTCGTTGATCAACTTTAACTCGTCTCTTCATTTAAATTAATTAATGAATTAATTTGAATAACTCATCTAAATCAATAAATTAATTTAAATAAATATCATTTATTCGATTAATATTAAATAAATAATAATATAATTCCATTTTAATTGTTTCTTAAAACAATTAATCTCACTTGTATATCCTTACAATAATCAAGATAAGGCATGTGCTCCGCACACGGCTGATTTTCCTTTTTTATAAATTTCATTTTTAAATAACATATTTAAAAATCTATATTCAGTTATAAAATAAATTTCATAACTTCATTTTCATTGATTTTCCTGACAGTAAAACCATATTTCAAAACAATTGATTTATAGGCCTACTGCTGCCAATTACTCAACCAATACTACCCATTGGTTAAAATAAAATAAATGTTGAATTTCAGTTCAACGGTCAACAATCAAATCAATCATCCGAACAGATGGGTGTAAACAATTCATATAATGATAATGTGAAAATGAATAACATCTACTTTATTTGAGGAATCCGGTTGGATTCCTCCAACCTGTTCTTCTCTGCATCCAAATGGTTATTTCACATGATATCATTCAATTCAATTTTACTGATTTAATTCTAAAACAGTAAAATAACAACACTTTAATATCAATCAATATATTTAACTCTAGCAAAACAATTCAAACAATTAAACATGTTTATTTTATAACCATGACCAACAAGGTAAGTTACCCTGATTGGGATTAATCATTAAAATAACGGTTTGGTTTTTCATTAAAATTAAACAACGTTTAATTTCATTAGTTCAGTCAATATATGAATATATATATTTAACAGACAGTCAATCATTGTCAACCATAATAACAATTAGCAAGCATAACACATAATTATAAAACCCAACTTATATAAAATATAAGTGGGGAAACACTGAGTGAGTTTAACCCACCTTGATTTTATTCTATTGTTTAATCGGCTCGTTCTGTTAAATTAAACCAGTGTTTAATTTAACTGAAAGTCTCGGTTGCTCTACTTTATCCGTTCCAATTTCATAATGTCGTATTCGTCAATATGATTCCAACGACACCTTGTTTGTCTGGTTCTAATAATATGATAAAAAGTTATTAATGTTCAGTCTAAACGTTTTTAATTAAATTTAATTACTAATTAATTATTAACCATTTATCTAACAAACTAATTACATTTTTCTCAAATATCTTCTGATCCAGTCCTTTGCAAACCAAATACAGTCCGATTAAAACTTCTCCTTTGTTTCTTGCGCGACCGTTCCTTCCCAAAGGCCTGTACAAAACCGTGAATTTGATTAGTATTAATTAATTAACTAAGTTATTCTTAAATATTTACTTAGTTAAACTTAATTACCGTTAAAACCTAATTACCGTATTATACAGAATGGTCCATACTTTTGTTTTGAATTCAGATCCTATATTATTTTGTTCCAGGTTCTTCATTCAAACATGTTCATATAGTAAAATGTTCTAATTGATTTATGTTTAAATACTTTAAACTAATAGTCCATTCCTTAATCTATATTTTTCATATAACAATTTACACTGCTCTTAGGCAAGCAGGTCAGTTACCTTAATTCTTTCTTTTCTGTTTCGAATAGCTCCTGTTCAAACGAATTCCTCCCTGCTTATTTGAACAACAGTTTGCATTCCAATACACTGTTTTAAATCATGCGATCAATTCCCTTTTCTATACGTCTACTTCATCCTTCTTCCCGATCCTCATTGCATCGTTCCATGTGTTCAAACATCCGGACTCTAGAATTCTCCTGCTCTTCGTTCTTCTCAAACAATTCACCGCATGGACTGACGCACGCTCCATCACTCACATGCTACAGACTTCACGTTCATTTCAAAGGCATGTACATAATTCACCACTCCAGATTACTCCATTATTAATTATAATAATTACTTCCTAATTACATTAAATTAGTCCCTAATTATATTGGAAATAATCTGTTGTCTTCTACTACTCACGCTTGTTTGCTTCCCATTCACTATAGCTTCATAATCGTGTCCCCCATTTTAGCTCCTCTCCAATACATCACCTTCTGCTCATCGATGCTACGTACGGAATTCTCCAACTCGCGCCTCCATCCATTGACCGGACCGCCATCGCTCAACTTCGGCAAGTGCACCAGAGTCCCCTCCGTCATCGAGCAGCGTAGCTCGAAGCTCCGAGCTGTCCTCCTCCACGACGATGACTCCAGACGTAGCTACTTTGAAGCCGAATCCCGATCGCCAGAGAACATTAGATTCAGTTAAAACCGTTCAGTTTTAAGATCATATCGGGCTGATCATTTTGGTTGTTGGAAGTTTTCCGATTTGAAATGTGGATAGCGAGATTGAAGAGGAGTTTTATGTCGAGTTTACAGCCATTCAAGAAGACGATGGAGGCGCAATTGCTTATTGACTAGACGTGAAATTCTTTTAGGGTTAAAACTTTATGAATGTATATCTAGTGAAGAATGGACCATTAAAAAATTATTAAATTCTCTTAATGATGAATTTATATTTAAAACAGCCATAGATGATCTCCAAATCGAAGTGTAATACCTATTCCTAGCATAAAAAATATTCCAGACCCAATGGGATAGGTTTTGTCGAATTCCGAGGTCATCTGTGAAAAGTCCTTTATAAATATCGATGAAAAATCAAGCGTTTAAAATTCCTAAAATTACAGAAAAAATCCAGTAAATATGAGTCCTTGACATTGTACTAGACCTCTTCCTAACGGATTGAATGAATCCTGTTTAGTTAAATTTGGAGTTTGTTTGGCTAGTCGTTTATTCATTAAAACTTACCCCTGTCTAAATTATACAAGCAATTAAATAGAAACAGAGACTTTTTTGGCCACCGAAGACACATACGATATTGGTTTGCCACGAAATTTGATTTTCTGACAATAATTTAACGATACGGTTCAAATGAAACTAATTTCATTGAAAACCGAGACCATTTGGAAAGGTGGCTATTTTTAATGCTTATATAATATCGATTAAAATATTATATAAATTCTAAATAAATTCAATAAAATAAAAATAAACTATTTTTATTATATATATCCATACAGCATATATATACAACTCCAAACATAATTTGCACAACTCAATATCGTCAATTTTGAGTTAAACAATTTAAATTTCCCTTTTAAATATATTAAATAACGTTATATTTCAATAACGATTTCCATAGCGACTATTTCAATAATTGAATTGGACGTATTTAACAATCTATAACACGAAATCTAGATTTTTCTCTTTCATTAGAAAATTACTACCAATTGGATTCATACATTTCTTTTTTCTCGGAAATCCGACTTATATCGGATCCATTATATTCAGTAGAAGTTCAAAACTCCATTTTACGAACTGTAGTGCTATTTCGAGCTCGATTTATAATTATATATAAATTATCATTCAAACTTCGTTGTATAATCGAGTGATATATTTTAAATCCATTTAAAATTCAAAATCAATATTTAAAATAATAAAATATATTAAATATTTGACTGCCGAAAATACGGGACATTACACATCTGGTGGCGGAGAATTTATTCTCTTAGCATAATATCCAGAACATCTTTGTGCAAATCAATTAGTGATTAACGGATCTAACAGTGTCACATTCAAAGTGATTGTGCTACCAATGAAAGGTAAGTAATCGTAACCTTAAGCCTCGTAACCGGGAAATGGTATAAAATCGGGTAGGTCGCATGGCTAAGTGGGTCGTACCCATGTAGAGTGTATTGTCACCTGATCTAGAGAAAATCCTTTTGCTTCTTTATTCTATCGATGCTGTTGCTGATCCCAACCATTGGTGATAATACATTTGGTTATTCTCAAGCGAAGTGAGGGGCCGGTCCTGTTTAGCCTGTGTTGCAAGATGTTCTTGTTGAATCCGGTGTATTCCTCTCTAGAGATACACTGTCGGAAGGTGGTACCATACCTTTCCAATTGGAATCCATTATCCAATAAGAGATCGCGGTTTTGATTGTATACTATGTATGTAGAGCGTGAGATACAAGCGTTTTGCTAGATTGCTTTTTATTTTTATTTAGATACTATTATAATATCAAAATCAGATATGATTTCCAAAAACTATTTTAGGTTATCGTAAGGCAAAAACTGTCCATATTTATGTGTGGATTTGGTCTTATGATTATCTTTTCTTTCGAAAAGGATTTTTAAAAGTTAAACCAAGTGTTTGGAGTTTACTCACACCAATCCCATGACTAACCCAGTATTTTGTTTTGTTTTACCCTAAACTCTTGGGTACCCAAATTTGTATGGGCAGTTAAATAGTTCAGGTATTTTCAGATATCCTTGGAAGTTCTTGGAGCAGGAGGCTTTAGTGTTAGTTATATAGAGTTTATTCCACTGTGTTGTATATGTGATGAACAAATGTTGTACTCTGATAATGTTATGTACATATAGTAAAATTTGTATTCCAAAATCTGTTATATATTATATTTTATTCAGTTGCGATGTGAGATTCCATGTTGTGTTTATGTTCTTCTTCTTCTATTATAATAATTCTTTCTTTCTATTTTTCACCCTCTAACTTCTTTCTATTTATGATATGGTATGTTCGATTCTTAAATAGTTGACATGGGTTTTATGTCGATTTTCGGGGTCGAAAATACTAGTTCGTTACACCTGGTGTGTACGGTAAAAGGGACATAGAACTGGCTGTACCATGGGCTACTTCATCATCAAAGAGAGAGAGAGAGAGGTAGACGGGATCATTTCAGCATCAGCTAAGGCGGAATGCGTGTTGTAAGAGAGGGAGGCATGAATGGATGATGTTGACATAGGAAGAGCGGTAAGCGACTCCTCCTCATAAAGAAGATCGTCGTCATCGACATCAAAATCCAGAGTTCGACTTGCACCTGAAGAAGGACATGAATAGGAGATTGACGAGGATCCAACACTGGTCACTTGCAGGGTCGCCCACAGCCTGCTTTATAGGGAGGCAACCCGCTTGCGACTACATGTCTAAAGATGAAGGGATCAAAGGGAGTTGAAATACACCAGAGCTAGGACTGGCAGAAAAGGGAGGGGAACGTAACAAGGGTGTTGAGGCGAAAGATTGAACGGTAAAACAATGTAAAGTATGACAAGCTATGTGCCGAAATGGAGACATAGTGGCAGCCCCGGAGAACTCAAGCTACCATTAGAGCATTAGAGGATACTACTGCAACAGCCCAAAAAGTTCCATTCTCGATTATCGATACTAATATATATTCTGTATCACATATCGACTAATCAAACATCAGAAGTTAACAAAATGCTAATAGAACGAAGTTAGAGGGTAAGAAATAAAAAGAAAGATAGTTAGAATTGAAGAAAAAGAAGAACTGAACAAAACCGAATCATGAATCTCACAACGGAACTGAATACAATATATTATGTACCATCTTGGAATGCAAAACTGTATTTCTACTTACATACATCGTCAGAGTACAATTCATATACAACACAGTGGAAATAAATTCTATATATCTAAAATTGAAGCCTCCTTCTCCAAACTCCTCCAAGTGTATCTGTAAAATCCTAAAACCACTTGACTGCCCGTACAAATTTAAGCACCCAAGAGTTTAGGGAAAACAAAGAAAAATAAACTCTGGATCAGCCATGGAACTGGTGTGAGTAAACAATTTTAAAACGGATTGATTTAACATTCAAAATTTCTTTTAAAAGAAAAGATAATCGTAAGACGGATCTACGCATAAATACGGATGGTTTTTACCTTACGATAACCGAAAACATTTCTTAATATCAAAACTATTCTGATATTATAATAGTGTCTGAATCAAATAAATAGCAATCTAGCGAAACACTTGCATCTCACGCTCCACATACATAGTATACAATCTAAACCATGGGCGCTTATTGAGTAATGGACTCCGACTATGACAAGGTATGGAACCACCTTCCGATAGTGTACCACTAGAGGGGAATATGTTGCGTTCAACAAGAACATCTTGCAAATTGGCTACACATGACCGACCACTCATTTTTCTTGAGTGTATCGAATGTATATCACCAACGGTTGAGATCACCAATTGTTTCCCGAAAGGGACAGCATCGAAAAAGAGTAAAGGAGGAAATGAATTTTCTCTAGATAGGTGATAATACACCCTACTAGGGAGCGACCCACTTAGCCATGTTGCTTGCCTGATTTCTGTCATTTCCCAGTTGATGAGGCTTGAGGTTAGAATTTACCTTTTAGAACATCTGGCCATCATTTACTTTGAATTTCACATTGTCAGATCCATTAAATCACTAACTGACGTCCACAAATAAACTCTAGGTGTAAAAGAAGTGCCCTTCTTTGCCACTAACTCGGTATATTAGTAAAAGTCAACGTATATGGGTTTTAAGAAATAATCTGTCAAACATTCGTCCATACAAGTCATCCAGGAATAGGAAGAATCGAAGGTACTCTCCTGCTGCATCTAATATAGGAATCACCCTTATGGATCAGTAGCGGATAGTCCTTGCAAATCGAAAGATTTCAATCATGAAATAATTATTGATGAAATATCCCTGGGAGCTAACTAGAGAATTTCAACAAGTAGCTCTCCTACTTATGAAGATCTACGTCTTCAATTTCACTAATTATATAAGTATCCCTGCATGTTAGTTTAAGAATCGTAAAGTTAGTTCGAAGTGGTTTTTCGGTTCAATTCCTATCTTGGTCTCTTCGAACTAACGCGTAAGGAATATTATTTGATAATCAGTGTTTTATCTATCAAATTTAAACAGTGTAGATGAGTAAAACTATTTATTCGAATTATTACATATCATATAAAAATTTCATAACATGCCCATTTAATTTAATTAACTTATGCAATATTATTTTTGATTTCAAAACAGTAAGCAATATAGACTATTTAATTTCAATAAAACGTGCTAATGTTTTATTTTAACTAATTAATTTGAATAGATCACTACGTAATGTAACAGATAATCAACAATATTCATTTAGTACAACACGGTCCATCAATGATGGTTTGATGTAAAAATATGCAGATTTACGAAGATTCAAAATTGACGACTGCTACTTACAATTCCAGTTCGCCATTGCGAAATCAATTTGATAGCTCTTGTGCATATATTATTATTATCAACATAAATAAATGAATTGGTTTAAATTATAAATCCAGAACCTTGAACTTTAACAAACCCATTGTTTCCATGCTAACTTGCCAATCATCTTTCTTCTTTCTTTTTATACATACACATGTATGTATATTATTTATTTATATATATTTCTTATAAAAAAACAAGATTAAATTAAAAATGTATTAAGTAAAAATAAACTTAATAGGATTAATACGGTCCACTTGTACGCACAGACCCTATAACCAAATCTGCTACTTTCGGTAGGCTCCTTAGGTGAACTCTTACTTTCTTTCTTATATATATACATATATATATAATTGTTAAAATTAACACTTCCAAACTTATATAACAATTTTGTTTTTTGCTTAAATAAATATAAATAAAATGCATCTTCTCCTAATTGTCACCTTGAACTTGAATGGTGAAACAAGTATAGCATTATGTAACACTCAAAGCATAATAGAAGTCAAAAGAAAACGCAGGAGCCATATTCAGTTGAATACTCCAAGAAAAAGACCATATTTTACGTTACAGCAAGAAGCATTACTTAAAGGAAATAATGATTACTGATCCATCATAAGTTGATTCTTCAAAATACTTCCACCAAGACCACATACCGAGATACCACATTATAACAAAAAAATAATATTAGATGCTAATGTTTACTCGATAGCCCGCAAAGCTACGCTCGCCCAATTTGCTGCGCTGTGTCAACCTCTAGATAACTGAGCCCATGAACACGTTCTTAAAAACCTCACAAAGGTATTACTGCTTCAAGTACACAACAACGGTTTTGGCATAAGTAAAAACATTGATCAACATTGATTGGTCCCTTCCCTTTTCTACCGAATTCCTTCTTTGCCTCATCTTCTGTTATTTCTTAGTTAACACATCACAGTGCACAACGTGCATTTGTGCACATGCACAGTCTTCCCCTCAACCGCCGCTTGGCACCGATCATCTTGCAAACCATGTTTCTGTGTCTGAAGCCATTTCCATTCCCTGAATTTGCTCCATAATTTCTTAACTAAAATTTTGCATTCAACAACACCTTCAGGTCACACAACTATAAAAAATTCTCTATTGAAACCACCTGTTATGCCTCCAAAGATCTCCAAACATCATCCAAATTTGGTCAGAGGTTGGCGATGATCCACCGATCATATCCCTCCTAGGCGGTCAACTGGAGCCTCCTCCCGATGGCGTAGTTCACCACTTACCATATCCTACTCCGAAATAGTAGTGACACTCCTTATTTCGATCTAAATCTCCCAATTGCTTGATTAAATATTCAGATTGTATTTTTAAATTACATTTAATACATTACTAAACCTCTTTTATGTTTAAACCGAATCTTAATTCACACTAGAAATTTGGTTGCGGATTTTTGAATTAACAGAATGATATATACTTGCATAGTTTAACATACTTGACAGATGCTCATTTTTTTTCAGTGATTCAAACTAGCATAAACAACATATATATGTTATGGTATTCACTTAGTAACAACCATAGAGATATATATATGTTGAATCCAATGTATGTATACAACTTTAATTTAGAATTAGTAGGTGTTCACTCACAAGACAAGTTCACACTGTCTTTTATATCTTTGTTTCTTAGATTTCTCCCAAAACTCTCAAGTCTTAATTTAAACATTTTAGAGATTTAATCTTAAAATAACTAAAATGTTTATATAATATCATGATAATTATTCCCGCCCCGGTCTAATAGTGTACATATATTTTGTTTTGGTATGGATTATAACTATACAAGTCATATGTTAAACTAAGTTTCACAAAACCACTCAATTTAACCTAAGTTTAAACGTGACCTCTCTGACTTGAAATCTATCTATGTATTACTAGTGCCTATATGTACAATAAGTTGACTGCGGTGTGTTGAAATATTTAGGGAGTTGACATTCCATAACCACTCTATGTTATCATTAAGATATATGCTTGAAAAACATGGATAAGAAAGAAACAAATTAGGGAGCGGAAGTGTTTACTCACCAATATTATGTTTACTGTCTTTTGTATTTATTTTCTAGGTTTGTTCGAATGCTCTTGCCTAAATCTTCTATTTCCAGAAATCAACTTCAAAAATTAAGTCCAATAGATGGATACATACATCATTTGAATCGATAAGAGTAAAGAAAATAAATAACAAAGAAATTGTATGTGTTTACTCACCAATATTTGATCACTACCATTTCATTCACAATTTTTCTCTCTAGTTATTTGGTTTTCCAGGCCTTGTTCTTAGTTTTTCCATTTTTACTGCCTTTTCTAGTTTTGCCTTATTTTTGGCTCCAATCGTGTGTTTACTCGTAGGGTTTCTATGGGTATTTATATTTGCAAAACTTAGGCTTAGTTCGGCTAGTTGTTAAGGGGTATAGGATGTAGGATGGTGCAAAGCCTTAAGTGAAGCGTGATGTTTGATGTGCAGGCTGCCATTTGATTGAGATGGGAGTTTTATTAAGTCATCACTATATAATTGTTCAGGCTAGTGCATGGCTGTCTAAGTATTAGTGTACACATATGGGTGCACGATCCATGTGCAAATACTGGTTCTGGAAGCTAGGTTTTTGGGTAGATAATAGGTATGCCATCTATAAGGTGATGCTGCAGCATTGAAAGTGAGATAATGGATGATGTTTATTGTTGTACAATTGGTTTCATACTTTGTCTCTAAGTAATGCCATAAAGCCCTGTTCTTACTGCAAATATATGTATATAAAAATTCACCCTTGGTTTCCATGGCAAACTAATCCTTTCAGATCTAGTTCTTAGCTGCACAACTTATGCATATGCATGTGTTGTATATATAATAATAACTCATTCTTGACAATAAAACAAGCAACACTCATAAATAGATTTGATCGTGTCCTTTTAAATCTCATGAATGCCAAATCCTATTACATTTATAGTTGTGGCTCTTACGTATACCTATATGTAAAAAATACTTTACTTATGTATATTTCATTATTTACCTTAAGTGACTCTATATTTATGGTTTAAAAAAGCAAGTTTTAAATGCACACAATTATGTTAAAACAACAAACACTTATATATACATAAGTGTACATATGACAAGTTAATATATACATAGAAAAATTGTTCTAATTTAATTGAATTTCATATTACCTCTTTAAATGAATATCTTGCTTTTAATTTATATCTTCTTTTGTTTTCTTTTCCTATGAAGAAATCACATTTTACACAAGTAAACTCTTATTTTATTTAAGTAAAGATCCAAATTTATTTTAATAATCTTCCATGTGAAATAATCTATTATTTTACTTAATTAATTTTGTATTGAAATGGGTTTTAACCAATATAAAAATACAATAAAATGATAATACATCCGTTACTTGTTTTATAAAAACATCTACATTGATTCAAGAATTTTAAACAATCCACAAGTATATTTATTTGGAGTTTTGCCCAATATTTTTTAGATATATAAATCTTATTTAATTTAATTAAATCAATTACCAGTATAATCTCTACATTATAGATTATAAAATTAACCAAAAATGGGGTCGTTACAACTAAAAATTGTCGTGCATCCGTGAATTACCAAAGTATTAGGGATCCGAACATAAGGGTTACTGAGAATGAGGAAGATTAAAAGTAAAGTTAGATGCAGGCACATTGAAAAGAGGGTTCTTATATTAATTAGCATGTGTTGTAAACAAAGTAGTACCAGACATGAAATTATTGTTGTAAAATGCATACCCACGAGGAGCAATTGCCAAAGGGACCAAGTTCGATGAAATGAATTTTATCAGTATCATGCCCAGAGTTTCTAAATAAAACTTTAAAGGAGGTAAATGAGTAACTGGATTTGCATGAGGCATCACATTGCATGTGGAACATAGCTAGTTATATCTACAGCAATGAATTCTGGAGGTAAAGCAACATCATTTGTAGCAACCACCAAGTGGCCTGATTCAGATAAGCGAATAAGGGAATTTGTCATGATTGGACCAAAGCAACATTGAGAAGGTGGGGCACCTTGATGATTGAAGGAGATCAAATCGCTGGCCATAGCATGTGCAACATCCACAAAGGCATTTAATTCAGAATAGCGATCCAAATTGTTTATATCACACAAGGGTGTGGATGCTAGATAAAACATCGTGGATTCAAGTGAACTGAACGAAGATGTGCATAACCATGATTTTAGGCATAAGCATCTATAGAGTAGAAGAAATAAAGGAATTTGCATCTAGTCCTAAAATCGGCCCGGAATGGGGACCCATATGCATATGTACTGGTATAGAGAGGTGATCAATCAGCAGTAAAATATACCCAGGGAGGTAAGAGTGAGTGGTATGAGGGCTTTGGATGCAACCATTAAATTATCAGCAGCGACACCATGTGCATGAGCAGAATTTGTGAAGGAAGAACCTGAATCTGGTTGTGCAATAAACTCACCCCCGAATACTAGAGTATTTGTGGCGAACTCAATATGGTAGGAACATGAGAGGCAACCAAAGCTTGAGAAACCGACGAAGAGTGATGTACGTTATCATCTTGAGCATATTGACTAATCTAAGAAGAACTTTGCATGTTAAATGCAACAACACTATGCGTTGGTTGCTTGTACAAATTACAAGGGAGGTATGAGGCATCATGTAACATCCCATATTTTTAACGGTTGAATAATTAATTAATTTAATTATCTATATAGCGGTTTGGTAATTTAAATGGCTTGATTTAAATAATTTTCTCGTAACATCATGGTAGTTTATAGTTTTACGTTTGAACTTTAAATGGATGTACTGGATTCGTTATAAGTCAGATTTCTTTGAAACAAAAAACGTTCGAATCTATTGAACTATATTTTTCTAGTAGAGGATAAAAAGGAGATTTCGTCCTGTATATTGTGAGTTACGTCCAAATCAAAATTTTAGAAAGTCGTTATGGAATCGTTTATAAACCATAATGATTTATTTAATAAAATAAAAGGATTTTTAATTAAATTGAATATCGTTTTACCTTGAAAATGAAATATCGAGTTATAAATCCAAGTATGTTTATTTTGGAGCTATAGATATTCTATTTTGGATATATATGATAATAATGATCTATTATTATTAAATTAAATTGATTTGAATTTAATAATATTTTATTGGTTTTATTTAAGCCTTAAAAATAGTCATTTTGCAAACGATTTCAGTTCTTATTGGAACAAATTTTATTAAATCCATAATGATTAATTATTGCTAAATTTCAAATTTTGCGCCAATCGAAATTGTTTTCTGAGAGTGAGAAATTTAATTGTGAATCAATTAATAATTTGACTTTAAAATAATATTGTTTGTGTAAACGGATTCGGAATTCGACGAACCAAGTTTTATTGGGTCGGTAATGTTAAAATATAGTTGTATGTCCATTTTCGTCGAAATTGGATATTGTATGTAATCATATGGGTTTTTAAACATCAAATGTAGGAAGTGATCGAATATATCTAAATATAAAATGGATTATAATGATATTATCCCTCCATATAAATACATACCTATCATTACCCTAACCCTAATTTTTCTTCACTGGTCAAAAATGGTAGCCACAATTTTCTTCCAAAATGTGAGCTAAATCATCTCTTAAAAATAAAAAACAAATTAATAAAAAATACTAAACCATGATGTACATATTTTTGGATTATTAGTGATGAGCTCTTCAAGTTATACAGGTTTAAGGGTGATCTAATATATTTTTGTTCGTTGGAATTTTCCAACATGTGTTTCTTATGTCTAGGGTTGGGGAAATCTTGAGATATAACCTATAATTCATGTTATGGTTGTTATATTTGGATTGAGGGGATGAAGTTGAGATTGGCTGCTAAATTTTGGAGTGGATGGTGAGTAAAAATGTCGATGCTTTCTCTGTAATGCATGAATGATGGTGTTAGAGATAATCAAGTTTTATGATTTGCATATGAGTTGAAAGAGGAACCGAAGGCAAGAATAATAATGATTTTTATTTGATTTTTAGTAGTGTGTTAGAAGAGGAATGGAATTGCAAAGGAGGCGCTATGGCCATCGTTGACATGTGCGTCTATACTAGAGTATTTTTGCGTGGAGGAAGGAGGAATATGCGGGCTGAGTCGAAGATAGGCCGGGTTGGATTGTAGGGGAGGCCCAATTGCTTTTTTACTTAATTAAATTCTAGTACTCCTATAAACTTGTAACAATGACGACTATTTGCATACATTATCAGAATTTCACAAATTTGGTGTTGTTGGAATTGTATGAATGCAGGCTACATGGAACTGCGTTAAACTGATTTGGAGCTCGTCTCAATTTTTGGCGAAATAAAACGCCTTATCGGATCTATCAACCTTTTACTGTTATTAACTATAAAAGACAAAAGTGAGTAAACTCACTAATTCTGTCTAGTTTTATAATATTATAAACATATATTATGTTGATGAATGATGATTATATGATGTGTGGTGGTTGTTTGGATGAATAGCTAATATATTGGCTAGAATTATATACATAGTTATATATATGTCGTTGGTTAAATACTGATTTTGTTTATTATGATATCTCATATTGAAATAAAATTTATGTTATTTACGTTGATTAACATCTGTGAATGCATGGAAATAGGTTGGAGGGATCTAACTGGATTTCTCAAATTTATTACTGTTTGTTTTCATGTATTGTGATATATGATGTGTTAAATGTTCTATGATTTTTTTTTTTATGTTTGGATGTTAGATTAGCACTAGCATATATATATATATTGATATTTAAAATATTGTGAAAAGGGATTTTGAGATTTAAAAGGGAAAATTTATTTTTTGATAGAAATTGAATTTCGAATCGGATAGAAAATAATAACTTGTTTTAATAATATACACAAGTAGTACGATTTATAGATAATGTTAATGAAGTAAAATAATTATCATTGGATATTTTGATAATGTAAATTCAACAGCGAATTTAAAAGGTAACTTGGAAATTATTTAAAAAGGAAACGATCAAATTTATCATGACTTTCAGAATGTGAATGGAATTATAATAAATCCATAGGATTTATAATTAGAATTCGACTGTGTCGAACTTTATAAAATAATTTATTTTTATAAATTATATATTATATAATTCAGAACGTGACAAGATAATTAATATTTGGTTCGAAACCGATATTTTATAATTGAATGTAAAGGCAATATTGAATTATAAACTTCTTAAATAAAATATACTAGAAAATTGATGTGTAAACGAGATTTGATAATAAAAAGGGAATGTGAACGGGAAGTTATAAAATGACCTGGTATATGGAATTTTAACCCATAATGATTTAAATCAAGATTTATTTGATAAGAAGAGTCTAGATTTCTATAAAGGAATAATATTCACGTTCTAAAGTATATAATGGTTTAAAAGAAAACGTTTTGCAGGATTGGAATGGTTATAACGGAAATTGTTGAAGATTTAGAAGTGATAAATTAAAAAGTGAATTTGAATGAAAAATGGAAATTGAGTCGACCTGAAATGGTAATTTATTCCAAAAGTTAGAACATTAACCGAATAGAGATTATTTATTTGAAAGAGAGTTATCAAATAGAGATTATTAAAAAGAGAGTTAGTTATTGAAATTCGACTACATCCGATTCAGGAAAGTACTTTTTACTATCCGTTTTAATCATAATTTTTTATTTATTTAATTATTATTTTATTTTTTATACTAAATAAATAAAATTTATATTATTTGAAAGGCAACATGAATTTTTTTATTTCTCAACTAAAGTGTTTACAATATATACATTATACATACCACATTACCATTGCCAAAGAACTCAAAATCATAACATACAAATTACACAGTAATGACAAATATAACAAGAAATTCAATAATGACATCGACTTGAATCACGAACCCAACATCCAGCCGTACAGTGTTGTCTATATCCTTCTTGAAGTTTTTCTGTCACAAATTTCAAAAAAACAGCATCAACATTGGAAGCGAGGATTATAACGTTGCCGTTATAATCAATGTTTTCCGTAAAATAAATGGATTCTTGAACTGTATACGAGAGTTGCATAAGTAATGTTTGTTAAGATTAAAGTTGCGAACTTTATCTATTTCGAAGTTAAGAATGAAGTTCAGTTAAGGTCGGAGAAGTAATTATACCCCAACTTAATTGATTTCATTATTGACCAAGGAATGGCTAAGGTTCGGTAGTAAGGATTTGTTAGTTATATGATTAGTGAATGAGTGATTAACGGATTGAGTTGTCATAATGATGTTTATACAACATTCGCTTAAATCCATATAAATGAGTTCTGGAAACATTTTTCAAATATAATCAGAGACGTTTTCTAAATACGAATACATGGAAATAAGAAATATGAATATATGGAAATAAGAAAATACAAATAAATGTAAATATATGGAAATGTTTTCTAGTAATTAATAACGTATATTTTCTAATATAGAAAATAAGAATTTGTGAATACATGGAAATTTTATCCAATGTGAATAAGAGATTTTTTCTGAAATATAATAAATAAATAGTTATGATGTGTGGAAATGTTTTTTCCATTAATCGTGAGAAGCTAAATGGGTTTTAAAGAATATCTGGGTAAAGATATTGAAAGGCAAAGGAAATTAGGAAATGAGTAAATTAATGATAAATCAATTTAAAGGGCCCAGTGTTAGTTTATGCTTGATCGATAGAATTTCCATTTGGAGATAGGATCGTTGGTTGTATGAATGTTCCTTTGCTAGTTAAATAACCGAATATCAAAGTTTTGGCCTATTTTATTTTTCCATTGTTAATATAGAGAGATCAGGATCAGATTTCTTATATAGAAACCACTTTGTGTCAGCATAAGTGTTTCGAATTAAATATGCTAAAGACAATTGAAGGCGGAGTAAAGTGCAAGGGATGTTCTGTTAGTCCTAGGTTGAAATTGCTTAAGATGGATTGATGGGATAGTGCAATTTGTAACGCCCCAAAATTCAATACACCGTAACCATACTGTAAGGACAATAAAATGAATATTATATAATTAAATATTCAAAATTAAGCAAAACCGACTTATCGTTGCATTCGTCTTGGAATTCTGGTTCAGATAGACCCCAAGTTTTCGTCAATCGGATAACATATGAGGAAGTTATGAAGATAAGAAGTTTGCATATATAAGAAGATTATTTATGAATAATTTCAAATAAATTAAAACTGATAAATCTGCATAGGAAGCAACGGTCATGGGGCGACTTATGCCCTGCCTGGGTCGACCCAAGGCTAAGTGGGTCGACCCATAAGTCGACCTAGTATGTCGGTGGATCGGCCCACCTGTATGAAGGCTCGATTCTGAGTTCTGCACCTAGACTGTTTTGTTTGCTAACTCGGCATTACATGTACGGCTTAGATTGAAAACCTAATATCTAATGGTGGCGGATTATCCTAGTTAGTCTATATAAAGGCATGCATCCTTATTTTTTCTACACACAAAATCATTCCTCCTCCTTCTTCCTCCAAACCCTTTTCTGAGATTAACATATACATAGAGCTACTGAGGTACTGCCCAAATATAAAATAGCAAGGTCAATTCGGACTGCTCCACAACAATAAAAAGATAGAAGTGGACTTTTCTACAATGGCATATATATAAAGAGAGATAATCTCTTCTTTACCAAGACCCGCTATGAGTTTCATGTTATTTTCAGATCTGATACCTAGAATTATATCATGATAGTGAATAAAAGTGGTTCTATAACACATAGTACCT
>JASFAX010007494.1:0-24015 GCA_030737875.1 Allium sativum
ACCGCAAAGTCACGTATTGGAAGTTGGATTTCCATCTGTGAACCGAGGCAAGGGATCGTCCTCACCGCTTTGAGACTCTCTAGCCCGAGCCTCAAGCAAGTACTCTTTCAAGCCTTGGATCGTCAGGGCCATTCCACCGATGTGGATTAAAAATGCCTGAACACTGCGTTTCCCCACCCTTTGGGGCATAAATGAGTCCTATGACTCCATCGACTCCACATAGTCACCGTTATATCTATGGCGCCTTGCAATCCAAAAACCACAGAGGTGAAAATAATATAAATGTCAAGGATGGTAGGTCACTGACACCACCCTAGCTAGAAGGAAATGCATGTCCTCCCTGAGGTCATCTCCCATTTTTGGTTCACAACCTGGGTGTGAGGCTCGCGAATTAACGTTATACACAAAGCTATGCCATAAAGGTCGTGCTTTGATCATCAACCACAAGACTCTGCTTTTCAACAGAAGTCTTGATCATTTGCATCTCAGCATGCCACACAGGCCAACAACTCCACGCCACTAATATCCATCAATCACAAAGAATGATATCCAATGTCAGAAACACATTCCATTTAAAAGTTCGCTCTGGGTATGAACAAAACCGAAGGAACCTTATTCCTCGCATATCCACTGATCTCCAAGTACGTCTGGACGAACACCAACTGATTCCCTCCTCTTGGGTGTACAACCCAATCAAGATCATCAGTAATTATCCAAATGATTTGAAGACCTCCGGTCTTTGACCACCGTCTTCATCCTCGACCCCTCGTCGAATCAGTTATTCAAAATGGGATAAACCCGGTCTTTCTGAATAACTCGCGTATATAATAAACAAGTGTTACACAAACACAACATATGCCTCATTCCAATTCAGAATATTCTTTTATTCAAATATTCACATCTATAGGGAAAGGTTCCCATTAACTTTATCAAAGATAAATTCTTTTAAATTTATTCTTTAGTTTTCTTTTGAATTCCAATTCAAACCAAATTATGGTTTATCTAAACTAGTCGGGATTAACGAACCTTACTGAAATAATAATTTGTTTTAAATTTCCCAATCCCAACCTATTCATCCCATGAAGTAAAACTGGTAATACTTCATATCCAACACCACGGTGTTATCGGTAAATTCAATTACTGTTTCACGTTCAAATCTAATTAAAGATTTAACTATCTCCTACAGCAAAACCGGTGATACTCCATTCTCGATCATTTCAATCTAATTAAAGATTCACTAAAACTCAACTTGGGTTTAATCTTCCAAAAAATCAATATCAATGATTGTTTAACTTGGGAAATCATATCCTGTCTTTAACTGGGTTAAAGAACCATTGTCATTTAAAACACGGTTCACGGTAAACCCAAAATCACATTCTACTCCATCAGCCTTTAATCGTAAATTAGCAAGTGAACAATTCCCTAAGTAATAACCCCGAAGGCATAAACCAACATCCGATCAATACCCATAAAACCATTTGACTTAACTATTCTCCAGTTAGTTTCTGATTTTCTTAATTCCGTTGGGTCTAAGAACAGTATTATAAAAGATACTATTCACGACAACACAAAATCACATTCCATTTATAATTGAATCTTCATGGAAAACAAATCGATATATATAATCGATATAAACTTCAATATCCGACTAATAATATAAATGGAATAACGGCGAAGCCTTTTAAATTCCAGATATATTAGTTGTCTTCCTCCACAGAAATTCACTTCGATTATTATCAAATCGAATTCCATTCCATCCCAATTTATTTTATTAAATTGGAAAACTTTACTTTGAAAAATCTCCTTTAAATCTTTACAAAAGATTTATAAATTCCAAATCGCATTTCACTGTAAATCGGGTTAAAGAACGAATGTCGTAAAAACACAGTTCACAACAAACACAATTCACATCCCATTAGTTATTGGGTTAAAGAACAAGTGTTATTTTAAACACCGTTCGCGGTAAAACCAAAAATCCATTTTAATTCAATTCCAATTAAATATTAATTAATTGTTATACTTCATTAAATCTAAATAAAAAGATTTAATCTTTTTCTCAACTGGGTTATAGAACAGTGTTAATGAAGACACCATTCACGATAAACCCAAATTCCATTTGATATTCAATACAAGGCTCTGAATAGAAAATATATCGACTTATATTCAATATCAAATACCATAACAAACAAATATTGTATTGGAAATAACGATATATATATATATCTTTCAAATTTCCATAACAATATCTGTATAATCACTAAATCCAACTTCGAAATATTCCGAAGATAATTTCGATTCAAATCCATTTCCAATTTATTTATTGGAAATTCTAGTTATTTTCAAAACCATTTCAAATCCACCTTTTTGTTTTAAAAAATAAATGGATTATAATTCTAGTTCAAAACTAGTTCATTTCAATCAAAATCTATTTTTATCTTTTCAAATATGGAGTTTTTCATCTCAATTGTTTCCAAATCATTTCTTATGATTTTACACTAATTATTAATATTTTTAATAATTTTATCAAGGCCCGTACAGTCGTTTTCCATCAACGACCATCGAACTGCTTACAACGACCTTTTTCAAATTTGATTTGGACAAAATTCGAAATCCATCCGTTAGATTTCTAATTTCTTGTACTCTTTCGAAAGCTCTTTTCGATATGAACCCAAAGTTTCTGGTTTCAGGATAATCCGATTGTCGGATCTCCCGTAGTGTCAATTAGAAGTCAATGGTTGAAATTCGCGAACTGCCGCAGTGCAGCGCGTTCTATTCAGGCCATTATAATATATATATATATATATAATATATGTTTAAACGATTTCAACTTCATATTCAATTTCTAATCAAAATTGAATATTCCATATCATCGATATATAATTGATAATACTTTCAAAACATGATAATTTGAAATCAATTCCTTTTCGATATTCATTATAAAAATGAATAAAATCGATATAAATATCGTTCACATCAAAATTGCATCAATCTAATCAGCACGGCTTTATATATATTTAAATAAATTTGTGTCCATCCCAAATCGGACATCAAAATCATATTTTGATTCTTTTCCGAATATTATTTGAAATATTCGTCATTTTAAAATAATCGTTATTTTAAAATATTCATGCTTTCTGAACTGGAATCAAACACAGTCAATTACCATATAATGTGATTATATGGATTTTCACACCACAAATGTGTACAACAACAATGAAAACAACATTCCATCATCCAGAGTGTATTCTACACTACATAAGCATCAAATATAAATATTTAACGCTTATAACAACCTGTCAATCAGTCAATCGACATACAGCTAATTATCGGGATTAGTGTATGTCTAATTTCATCCCAATACCCGTGTGGGGTTTTCAAACAACAAACACAGATTTATTTGTGCAGTTGGGCGATGTGTAAAATTTATCATCCCAATCAATATCAGTCAAATGTGTGCACATAAACAAATTGTCCGATTTGTTTATATTTATTTATTTTATATACACGTTAAAATTTATATTTTTAACTATAATATATTTATTCATTCAACATCACACAATAAAATTTCACAACACATCAATCAAACAAACAAGTCATCCATGGTCTGTGGATGACGGGTGTTAGGTGCTGCTAAGCACCGTCTGCATCCTAGTATATATTTCAACTAGAAAATAAAAAATAGTGAGGGGTTCTCAAAGAGGGTTCCACTCCTCCAGTCTTTATTTCTGAACGGTTTGAATTTTACTCCTTTCTCGCTCATTGTGTCCTTCACCATGTTTTCCACGAAATCTGTTCAACACCGTTTATGTTAAAAATCCTATGTTTAACTCATTTTTATATCGCTTTTCCATATATAAAAATCATATTTTTATTCTTTCTATAATATAAAGATCATATATTTTTTCTTTCTATAACATAAAGATCATATTTTTATTTAATTAAAAATCGAATCTTTATACCTTAAACACATATGTAAAAATCTAATTTTTACTCCCTATAAAAATCTAATTTTTCTTCATATAAAAATATGATCTTTCTTTAATAAAAATCAATTTTTTACAACATTCTTCATATCATAAAAATTATGGCTTTTAAACTAAATAAAAATCAAACCTATTTATATTTAAAAAAATCACATCTTTTTCTAAAAACAAAATCTATTCTTTTTATCCAAACAAAAATCTAATTTTATATTGTAAAAAAAATCATATAGTTTCATGAAACACCCCACCTCCGTTAGGGTCACTCACAAAGGGAATGCCCTAATTTTGGTGGAGGTTTATAAGTATAAGTCACAGATATACAAGACAGATATAAATACACATATTTTTAAATAGCGGAAACAACAGCAACTTTTATTTCATCAAAATACGTATTACACAAACCACACCATAATTGTCTTACAATACTTCCAAAAAATTACATTTCCATAACTGTCTTGATTAACAAAGAAGCGTAAAACATAAAGTAAAGCAACAAAATCCCCATAATGATATCCCAAGCAATGATCCAAGCCAAAGAGATCCAAACCGTACATCTACTGTCTTCAAGCTTGCAAAATAGTCTGACTAGGCTGAGTTGTTTCCTCCCTGTGGACCTTGGGGGGGACGAAAGAAAAAAAGACGAAAAGAAAAACGGAGTCAGATATAAAGCCTGAGTAAATCTAGTGACTTTTCAGTATGTGAATAAGAAAAGGATATGATAGACATAAACTGAAAACAAGATAGTATCATAACTAAGGGGGTGTAGTCTAGAATCGAATATACTATCGAACCCACACCATATCTCTGCATTTACCAGTATTACTCTAACCGGCACCCCATGCTGAGGGTGAAGTGATCCTTTTTGTCTTCTAAAGATCGTCTCCCACTCGTACGTGTGTCTTACGGCTACCCCAAGAAGTGTAGATACCTATGCTGGTCCCACCATGGGGTGTATCAAGCCCCATGGTGGTGGCCCCGACACAATTACTAGAAGGCAGGGGATATACTACTAGTGCCCCCAATGCCTTGCTTGTCTGCTCCGGAGTGCGTGCACGACCGTACACCGTTAGACCTACACTATGCACCTAACATTGCCGTTATTTAACCTCTTACAATCAGCCCAGTAATCGTGCCCCACCCTGCCTAGTTTCAGGGAACCGTTGATACCTAAATTGGGTTACTGCTCAAACGGGTCCCTACGTTACTAGGGTTTTCTAGTCAAACATGTTAAGTGGTTAAGTGTATGTATATACCTAACCCCCACCCATCAGTATTTGTTAACATGTTGAATCTTTGGTTAAGTATTTTCAGTTGACTTAACCCTACCACCTGTCCTTATCTTTTAGAGCATCGACCAATCGCATTAGACAGATATCACTATGGTTACTCGATGTGTCGATTGGTTCCGGGTAGGTTTAAACAATAGTTCAGTCTAACCTCGGGTCTTTATTGGGCTCAATGTTTAACCACCCACATTGGATAGGTATTGTTGTGACTACTGGACAGCCGAGCGGGTCCAGGCAGGTTTATGTCACAACTCAGTCCAACCTCGAGTCAAACATGTCGTCTTTTCTAGGTTTACATATTATATTTTTTATGTAAATGTCATGTCGTCTTTTAATTTGGGAATAAAAATTTATACTGCAAAAATGTCACAGTTGTTGGCATGTGCCAAACATGCCAGCATATTTATTTATATCATGTTTTACACCCAACGCTATTACCCCCATTTTTATGTACTAACGCTGGGCTCGACACAATTCAGCCCAACTTGATAAAAGTGAGGAAAGGAGAAATTCAAAACATATAAAATTTCTATGATACATAGAAGGTGTAGCGCGTGAACTTGCAAATTGGCATTAACATAAACATTGGAGCATGTGAACTTGCATTCAAAATTGGCATACAACTAAATGGGTGTCACATAGGATGACATATGTAGACTTATACAAACTTGGGTTTTAACATATTAACTTGGCATAAAGCCGAACACAAAACTAGCATGTTGTAAATTAACCCAAAATGTCCAAATCTAATATATAGTCTATTTCCACATGAACTTGAATAGTTTATGTAGCCCAAACTGCATTTAACATAGTTCTAATCATACTTGTAATGGATCTAAGATGTATACATAAGTTCTGAGACATGTAGCATAAAGGATCTCCGATCTAGGGTGTGTTTACATAAGTATATGGCCCATGATATCAACATAAACATAGAGGGGATGTTCACATAAACATGAGAGGGATCTAATCATAGACTTTGCCACAAACTTGCAACTACCATTACTTTCATATACAAACGTATAATAAACATGCATCGATCCATTTATGCCACAAATCAATACACCAAAAACAATCAAGATAGAAACATTGCAATACGCAAGGTCTACATCATTATAATGACACAATTCTATTCCCAATTACATCGTATAACATCATAATTTTATTCAAATTCTGAAAGACCACTATACTTACAACGTGTGACAAGAACTTGTTTTCTGATTTTTGTTTTCTGAATTTGGAGTTGCTCTCCTTTGGGTAGTAATTTGTTGATTAATTTGATTAGACCTTAATTTGCTTCTTAGTTTGATTCTTGGCGGCTACGGTCAACTCCTTCCAGAAGGCATGACGACTCATCTCTTATTTTCTTATGTGAATTAGATGAGTCTTAGTGTGGATTTTTAGAGTTTTCAAGTTAATTTGAGCCGTCAGATGCAAAAAGGGAGGGAAATTAGACCGTACAACACACCAGAGTCGAACAAGGGTCAGACCCACCTGGTCAGGCCGACCAGGCAAGTCGACCTGCAGGTCGACACCCAAGTCGACTTGGGGGGGCCAGGTCGACTGCCAGTCGACACTAGTGTCGACCTGGTCACTAGGCGGGAATTTTCCTACCCAGCTCAGTTTGAACTCGAATTCGAATTTTAAACCTGTTCTGAGCTGTTTTTGAATTTCAATTTTATTCTGAAACTTCCGAAGATCATAACTCCTTCATACGGAGTTCGTTTCACACAAACTCGGACTCTATCTCAACCAGGATTCCGAGACGAACGCAATGGCGTAAGCCATTTCCCTTAATTCTTTCATTAGAATTAATTATACTTTAATTTATGAATTTCACTGTTATAGAATATATGGGGTGTTACATTCTCCCCCACGTAAAAGGATTTCATCCCCGAAATCTTCAAGTTTTAGGAAGAATGTATATTCTACCATCCAATCGTCCATCTACTCAACCAACAAACACAGGTGTTCATTGTCCTTAAAGACTTCTAATGCTTTATGATCATATGCATTGTCTGTGTAAATGTCCTTATCTAATGCAGAAATCAGGAGGTCGACTGATTCAGATAACCTCCTGAATGCAAATCATGTAAGTGTCATGAATCCATTATGTAGGCAATTTTTTTCCTACTCATAATTCTACATGAGTGCACAACAATTCATACAAATGCGATAACCATATGATAACATATAAAATTTCAACCACATATGAAAGAGAATACATATATGCATATGCAGTATGAAGTGACTGAGCCGATCTAAAACCTAGGGTGTGTGTGTATATGCATCCACGAGCAACCACTAGCAATCACTTGCAACCACTTGCGGCCATTATCCATAACATGTTTTCAAATACATGTTTGCATCCATTTCTTTTGTATCTAATGAGTTAAGGGAAAAGGGTCGAGGAAATATGCCTAAAAGATAGATAAATCATAACTTAAGGAAAAAGAGAGATCAAAGATGTACCCTCGAAAAGAAAAGGGTAGGCTGCGCATATTCTAGCCTCGGTTTCCCAAATCGTGTCTTCCTGGGCGTCGCTCCACTGAACTTTGATGAGCTTGACTTCGCGGTTGCGTAGATTTTTCACTTCAGTTCCTATGATGCGTGTTGGAACTCTTCTCACAGTTGCTTCACGTTCCACTTCGGCTTCTTCTAGAATGCTAGGCTCTACTATTTCAGCAGACTTGTGTAAACACTTCCGGAGGTGAGAACATGAAAGACATTGTGAACTCCAGCCAGTTTTTCGGGTAGCTCTAATCTATAGGCCATCTTCCCAACCTTCTCGATGATAGGAAATGGTCCTACAAATCTCGGTGCTAGCTTTCCACTGGATCCAAAACGAACAACGTTCCTTAGAGGAGACACCTTAAGAAAAACTCTGTCCCCAACCTCAAACTCAAGGTCGGTCCTTCTCTTGCCGGCGTAGGTTTTCTGTCTATCTTGGGCCGTCTTCATCCTTCTTCGAATCAAGTCCACTTTTTCTGAAGTTTCTCTGATCATGCCTGGACTAAGAATAACCTTATCTGTAGACTCCCACCAACAAGTTGGTGACTTGCATGGTCTTCCATACAATGCTTCGAAGGGTGCCATGCCTATGGTAGCTTGGAAGCTATTGTTGTAAGCAAACTCCACTAAGGGAAGGTGATCCCCCCATGTCCCTCTAAAGTCTAAAATGCAAAGTCTCAAAAGATCCTCTAAAACTCTATTCACCCTTTCCGTCTGTCCATCGGTTTGGGGGTGATAGGCCGTGCTCAAACATAACTGTGTGCCCACAGCTTCTTGCAAACTTCGCCAAAACTAGCTTGTGAAGATAGAGTGTCGGTCACTAAAAATGCTGGAGGGTATCCCATGGAGTCGAACTATCTCCTTGATGTAAAGAGACGCTAGGGATGAGGCGATCCATCTACTCTTGACAGGTAAAATTGGGCG
The DNA here is from genome assembly GCA_030737875.1 of Allium sativum. Lineage (NCBI taxonomy): Eukaryota > Viridiplantae > Streptophyta > Magnoliopsida > Asparagales > Amaryllidaceae > Allium > Allium sativum. Next base: position 8,705 of record JASFAX010007494.1, read on the forward strand.
CTCTTTGTAAGCCTATCCACTATTACCCAAATGCTAGTATTTCCCCTTCTCGACCTAGTCAGCCCATCAACGAAGTCCATTGAAATGCTATCCCACTTTCACTGTTGGAACTCTAGGGGATGAAGCAGTCCTCCAGGCTTTTTCTGTTCTGCTTTAACTTGTTGGCATACCATACACTTAGAAACAAAATCTGCCACATCCTTCTTCATGCTGTTCCAAAAGAAAACTCTTTTCATGTCCTTGTACATTTTTTCTCCGCCTGGATGTATTGTCATCTTGGAATGATGTGCTTCCTCGAGAAACTTCTTTATCAACTCCTTTGCTTGTGGAACGCATAGTCTTCCGTCTCGTCTCAGCCAGCCTTTATCATCAATAGAGTATCTACTGAGGTGACTAGAAGTCTCACCCCTAGTTAGTTTATCAACCACTTCGACTAGCTGAGGGTCCTCACGTTGTGCAGTCCCTATTGTGTCCAAAAGAGTAGGGCACACCTCAAGAGATGCTAACAAACCCGATACGAAAATCAGAGGAGGGACTAAAGTTAAAACTGGCTATATACTCTAGGCTTTGCCTTTCTACAAGGAGTGGGCTTAGGGTCAGTTTCTTTCTACTCAAGGCGTCTGCCACCACATTGCCCTTGCCCGGAGTATAGGAAATCTCGAAGTCATACGAGGCAAGAAACTCCATCCATCTCTGTTGCCTCAAGTTAAGATCTTTCTGCGAGAAAAGATATTTCAACGATTTATGGTCAATGTAAAGTTCGAACTTCTCACCTAGGAGATAATGTCGCCAAGACATAAGTGCAAAGACGATGGCGGCTAACTCAAGATCGTGGGTCGGGTAGTTCTTTTCATGAACTTTCAATTGCCTTCCACCATAAGATATTACCCTCCCTTCTTGCATCAAGACATCGCCCAGCCCTGTCAAACATGCATTTGTATAAACTGTGAACATCTTGCTTCCGTCTGGCGGAGTCAGGACAGGGGCTGTTGTAAGAGCACATTTTAGGCGTTGGAAAGCCAACTCGCAATCCAAGTCCCAATTGAACACTAGTTTCTTCTTTGTCAGCCTTGTGAGTGGAGCTGAGATTTTCGCAAAATCCCTTATGATTTTTCGGTAGAAGCCTGCTAGTCCTAGAAAACTTCGGACCTTAGTTGCATTCTTGGGTGCCTTCCAGTCTTGCACCGCAACTAACTTCGCGGGGTCTACGGCCAGCCCTTCTTTAGATACTACATGCCCCAGAAACCTTACTTCTTCTCTCCAAATGTGGCATTTTGAAAATTTTCCTTTAGCTGATGTGCTCGGAGAGTATCCATGATTTCCTTCAAATGTTGAGCATGCTCTTCCTCACTCTCTGAAAAGATCAAGATATCGTCCATGAAGACAACCACAGACTTGTTGAGGAATTCTCTGAACACTCTACTCATTAGGTCCACGAAATAAGCGGGTGCATTTGTCAGGCCGAAAGGCATGACAAGCCACCCAAAGAAACAGTCTGGGGTTCTGAACGCCGCTTTATCAATACTATCTTCAGCCACACTTAGCTGATGAAACCCAGTTGCTAGATCAAGTTGGGAGAAAACCGACGCGCCTACAAGCTGATCAAACAAATCGTCAATTCGGGGAAGAGGGTGCCTATTTTTCTTGGTCAACTTGTTTAACTCCCTATAGTCCACAGAGAGGTGAAGCGAACCGTCTGCTTTGGTTGCGAACACCACTGGAGCACCCTATTCTAAAATGCTCCTTCGAATGAACCCCTTCTCAAGAAGTTCTTTAACCTACTTACTGAGATCCTTTCTCTCTTTTGGAGCGATGACACGTAAAGCTATGGGCTTTGCGTTATCCACAAGATAGATTCGAAAGTCTATTTCCCGCTTCGGAGGTAAGCCTTTCAACTCCTCGAAGACATCCGGATATTCCCGGACTACTCTAACCGACTGCAGATTCTCGTCAGAAGCATCAAGCGACTCTAGATAACAAAGCATAATAGCATTCAAAGGATTACAGGAAATTTCTAGAGTGTTACCAAGCCGAATCAAGAGTCTAACTACTCTTTTCTCACAATCAAGAATGGCACCACTAGTATATAACCAGTCCATGCCTAAGATCAAACCATATCCCGAGAAGCCTAGAACAAAGGCATTGCAACTAACTTCAACACTGAGAATAGAGATTTTCAAACCCAAACAAACCATTGACATGTAAGCGGAGCCCCCAATTGGAGTTGAAACTACTAAGGGATCCTCAACCATACTAGTGTCTAGATGTAGAGATTCTACTAAAGCAGATGAAATAAAGGAGTGTGATGCACCAGATTCAAAAAGTGTGCGAACTGGATGATCATAAAGATAGACTACACTTTCTACAGAAATATTACTCCCTCGCTCCTGTGAAGGTGCTGTCAGAGCATGAACTTGACCCCTTGAAGTAGATCCAGCTTTCTGTCCCTGTCCTTTCTTCTTTGGGCATTCCTTACCTTGGTGCCCAATCTCTCCGCAATGAAAGAAACCACCCATCTTCTTCTTCCGACAGTCTTTCTCTATATGTCCAACTATGCCCCAGAAATGGCACTTTCTCTTCTCACGGGAATTCTTGTTCTTTCCTCCTTTCTTAAAGTCTGTCTTCTTAGCCTGTAAACCTTCTTTCTTTTCCTCATCCTTAGTCTCCTTCTTGCCGTGGTCTTCCTCATGTAGCAATGCCATGTCCACCAAACTTTCATAAGTCGCTCCCGTGGACACATGGGTCGTGGTAAGGCTGTGTATAGGCTCATTCAGACCTTTGATGAAGCGAAGCGCCTTCTTATGTTTGGTATTTACTAAGTCCAGCCCAAATTTGGCCAGTTGATTAAACTGATTGACGTACTCCCTGACCGTCATGCTTCCCTATTTAAGATTCAAGAACTTCTCTATTTGCAGTCTCCTTTCAGCTTGGGAGAGGAATTTTAGCTTGAACCTTGTCCTAAAATCATCCCAAGTTTCCACTGCCCTCTGAGCATTATGATCTCCCACTAATAGGAAGCTTCATCTTTGAGCAACCCTGCTGCTATTTATCTTTTGCCTATCATCAACTCCGAAGATGTCAAACAGATCCTCGGTCTCCTTTAGCCAATTTCTTGCTCCTACAAAGGGTTCAGTTCCATGGAAGTCTTTTCCACCCATAAACTTGAAGTCTCTACACGTTTTGGAAAACGCATTTCCAAGGAGAGGAGCAGGAGGAGGAACTGGTGCTACTAGGGGAGGAAGAATATCTGCCGGGCCCGCGCCATTCGCGGCCCTAGCTTCTAAGAACCTTCTAAACCAACCGGGTATCGGTACTCCTTTAGGAATGTTAAGGTCTTAGACATGCTGAAACAGAAAGGAAAGATTCAAAACGAAGGATAGAGAGAGATAGTACACATGGCTTTGGGAGATCATGCCTTTTGAAATATAACACTTTTTCTAAAAAAATGCTTCTTTAAACTTTCTTTTGAAAATAATATCAAAAACTTTATCTTATATGGTAAACCTATGCTCTGATACCAAGTGAAACAACCCACCTCCATTAGGGTCACTCACAAAGGGAATGCCCTAATTTTGGTGGAGGTATATAAGTATAAGTCACAGATATAGAAGAAAGATATAAATACTCATATTTTTAAACAGCGGAAACAACAACAACTTTTATTTCATCAAAATACGTGTTACACAAACCACACCATAATTGTCTTACAATACTTCCAAAAACATTACACTTCCATAACTGTCTTGATTAACAAAGAAGCATAAAACATAAAGTAAAGCAACAAAATCCCCATAATGATATCCCAAGCATTGATCCAAGCCAAAGAGATCCAAACCGTACATCTACTCTCTTCAAGCTTGCAAAAGAGTCTGACTAGGCTGATTTGTTTCCTCCCTGTGGACCCGGGGGGGGGGGGGGACCAAAAAAAAGAAGACGAAAAGAAAAATGGAGTCAAACATAAAGCCTGAGTAAATCTAGTGAATTTTCAGTATGTGAATAAGAAAGGGATATGATAGGCATAAACTGAAACCAGGATAGTATCATAACTAATGGAGTGTAGTCTAGAATCGAATATACTATCGAACCCACACCATATCTCTGCATTTACTAGTATTACTCTAACCAGCACCCCATGCCGAGGGTGAAGTGATCCTTTTTGTTTTCTAAATATCGGCTCCTACTCGTACGTGTGTCTTACGGCTACCCTAAGAAGTGTAGATACCTATGCTGGTCCCACCATGGGGTGTATCAAGACCCATGGTGGCAGCCCCGACACAATTACTAAAAGGCATAGGATATACTACTGGTGCCCCAGTGCCCTGCTTGTCTGTTCCGGAGTGCATGCACGACCGCACACCGTTAGATCTACACTGTGCACCTAACATTGCCGTTATTTGACCGCTTACAATCGGCCCGGTAATCGTGCCCCACCCTGCCTAGTTTCGGGGTACCGTTGATACCTAAATTGGGTTACTGCTGAAACGGGTCCCTACGTTACCAGGGTTTTCTAGTCAAACATGTTAAGTGGTTAAGTGTATGTATATACCTAACCCCCACCCATCAGTATTTGTTAATATGTTGAATCTTTGGTTAAGTATTTTCAGTTGACTTAACCCTACCACCTGTCCTTAGCCTTTTAAAGCACTGACCACTCACATTAGATAGATATCACTACAGTTACTGGATGTGCCGGTTGGTTCCGGGCATGTTTACACCATAGTTAAGTCTAACCTCGGGTCTTTATTGGGCTCAATGATTAACCACCCGCATTGGATAGGTATTGTTGTGACTACTGTACAGCCGGGCGGGTCCGGGCAGGTTTATGTCACTACTCAATCCAACCTCGAGTCAAACATGTCGTCTTTTCTAGGTTTACATATTTCATTATTTATGTAAATGTCATGTCGTCTTTTAATTTGGGTATAACAATTTATACCGCAAAAATGTCACAATCGTTGGCACGCGCCAAACATGCCAACATATTTATTTATATCATGTTTTATACCCAACACTATTACCCCCATTTGAACGTACTAACGCTGGGCTTGACACAATTCATCCCAACTTGATAAACATGAGGAAAGGGGAAATTCAGAACATATAATATTTCTATGATACATAGAAGGTGTAGCGCATGAACTTGCAAAATGGTGTTAACATAAATATTGGAGCATGTGAAATGCATTCAAAATTGGCATACAACTAAATGGGTGTCACATAGGATGGCATATGTAGACTTATACAAACTTGGGTTTTAACATATTAACTTGGCATAACGCCGAACACAAAACTAGCATGTTGTAAATTAACCCAAATTGTCCAAATCTAATATATAGTCTATTTCCACATGAACTTGCATAGTTTATGTAGCCCAAACTGCATTTAACATAGTTCTAATGATACTTGTAATGGATCTAAGATGTATACATAAGTTCTGAGTCATGTAGCATAAAGGATCACAGATCTAGGGTGTGTTTACATAAGTATATGGCCCATGATATCAGCATAAACATAGAGAGGATATTCACATAAACATGAGAGGGATCTAATCATAGACTTTGCCACAAACTTGCAACTACCATTACTTTCATATACAAACGTATAATAAACTTGCATCGATCCATTTATGCCATAAATCAATACACTAAGAACAATCACGATAGAAACATTACAAAACACAAGATCTACATCATTATAATGACACAATTCTATTCGCAATTACATTGTATCACATCATAATTTTATTCAAATTCTCACGTGTGACTTATCTAGTTTTTGACGGTTCTAGTTTTGAGTTGGTCTCCGATTTGGAGTTGGCTATTGTTGGTAGCATTGTTGATTGATTTGATTAGACCTTAATTTGCTTTTTAGTTTGATTCTTGGTGGCTACGATCAACTCCTTCCAAACAGCATGACGACTCCTCTCTTATTTTTTTATGTGAATTAGTTGAGTCTTAGTGTGTATTTATAGAGTTTTCAAGTTAATTTGAGCCGTCAGATGCAAACAGGGAGGGAAATCAGACCGTACGGCGCACAAGAGTCGAACCAGGGTCAGACCCACCTGGTCAGGCCGACTAGGCAAGTCGACCTGCAGGTCGACACCCAATTCGACAGCGTAGTCGACTTGGGGGGCCAGGTCGACTGCCCAGTCGACACTAGTGTCGACCTGGTCACTGGGTGGGAATTTTCCCGCCCAGCCCAGTTTGAACTCGAATTCGAATTTTAAACCTGTTCTGAGCTGTTTTTGAATTTCAAATTTATTTTGAAACTTCCAGAGATCATAACAACTTCATATGGAGTCCATTTCACGCAAACTTGGACTCTATCTCAACCAGAATTCCGAGACGAACGCAATGGCGTAAGCCATTTCCCTTAATACTTTCATTAGAATTAATTATACTTTAATTTATGAATTTCACTATTATACGATATACGGGGTGTTACATTTCATGTTTAAAAATCATTCCTTTTCATTTATAAAAATCGTTCCTTTTCATAATTAAATATATAGAACTGATTTTTCTCATAAAGATTGCACCTTTATAAACTAAAAAATCGCAATTTTAGTAACTTAAAATAAATAAAAATACCAATAACTCACCTTTACGTTGAATTCGAGTTGGAGGGTGGGTCGGGGCTGTCTATGGCGTGGTGGGTTTCTGCAGAGACGGGATTGGAGGGAGGGAGCTTAGCAGTCAGAGCTTCGAGCAGCGGTAGTGGTAGGAGGCGGAGGGACTGGCGAGTGGCGGGGTGCACTGTGGCTCGCGTTGGTGGTGATAGCGGTTCAGGCGGTGGCTCAATTTGGGGAGTGGCTAGGGTTGCAGTTTGGTTTGAATGAGGGGAGGAGCTGCACCGGAGTGTGACTGGGGGAGGCCTGCGTAAGCGATGTCGGCGACGGTGGGGGCCAGCGAGCAGGCGACGACGTGGAAGGAGGAGCCGGCGATGGATTGCATAGGTTTTTTTTATCTGAGATCTATTTGAGTCAACGGGGGAAAGGGGAGAGAGATAAAGGGTGGGATTTTATATATTATATTATATTTAATTAATTAATTAATCCCCTAAAGCAACTTTTATTTCGAACTCAAAATCAAACCCATCGACTGTCGTTCCTAGCGTATTACCCCCGTTCTGAACACTATGGGATATGTTTCGTAAGCCAATTTGGCTGTTACGATCAGTTTTCGCTAAAATTAAAATATAAATTAGTATATATTTAATTTGAACGCACTTTTCAATTTACCGAGGCTACATACTAACCCCAAAAATTTAAAAAAATTATTTCTAGGTTCGGATTGACAATACGGTCCAAACAAAACTAATTTCATCAAATTCTGAGACCGTTTGAAAAATGGTCATTTTCCGGTCGATCGAAATTGACTAAAACTGTTAAAACACGTTTAACTTCGCCACGCTCACATATTGATTCAGAAAATTATGAATTTTGGAACTTAGCAATAATTTGACATTCCGGATCCAATAAAAGTGGATTCGTCGAAAACGAAGGTCATTTGCAAAATTTCCATTTTTAAGGCTCAGAATTCCATAGCGACTACTCTGAATTTTCAACTGGGCATAATTTTTTAGTCCCCGCTATGAAATATTAATTTTTTGGATTCGTTGGAAAGATATTTTCAAATAGATTCTAATATTTTTGGTTTCGCTAAAATTTGGTTTACTTTTAATCTTGTACGTTCATTTGAAATTTGAAATTGAATTTCAAACTACCGCGCCATTTCCAATTCCTTTTATAATCAAAATAAAATATTTATATTCTAATGACGATTCAAATAAATATATATATTCTAATTCTATTCAAAATAAATTTCTCGTCATTATTACTTAAAATAATTCATTTTAAATATTTATAATTCATTAAAATTACCAAAATAAAAAATTTTAATTGGCTCTGATTTTTGGATTGTTACAACGGTGTTATCGGTAAATATATTTACCATTTCACATTCAAATCTAATTAACGATTTAACTATCGCCTGGAGTAAAACTAGTGGTACTCCATTCTTGATCATTTCCCAAATTTGATAATTTAAATTATCACATTCACATTTCAATCTAATTAAAGATTCGTCAAAACTCCACTTAATTTTAATCTTCCAAAAAATAATTATTAATGATTATTTAACTTTGGGAAATCAAACATGCCGCATCGACAATATACACCATACCATTGATTTCTGCCGATATATAACCTCTAAGCTCGTACATCTCAGTGAAGGGTGTGTAACACCCCGTATTTTCTGTGAATGTATAAGTAACAAATTAAAGGATACTTAATTATTAGTAGAAGAATTAAGGGAAACGGGTTGCGCCACTGCGTTCGTCTCGAAATTCTGCTTGAGATAGAGTCCGGGTTTGCATAAAACGGATACCGTATGAAGGAGATATGGACGAACGTAGTTAGGCAGAAAAACCTAAAACAGGCCAGAAATGCACTGGCGCACTTGTGAAGTGCGCCAGCACAAAAATACACTGGCGCACTTGGGAAGTGCGCCCATGTCGAGACAGAAACCTGCACAGGGTTCTAGAGAGTTCTAATGACGATTTTTGATGTGCTGGACGGACCTGATGGCTTCTAGGGTGATCTAATGGTTCTGAAACACTCTCTACACCTATAAATATGTGATTTACCTAACCCTAATTCATAGAACATTGTCTATGACACCATTATGCTACCAAACTCTCTCTTAAACCCTAGCCGCCGCCTCTAAATCTAATCTCAAGTGTTCATTCACAATTCAAATTAAAGTTTAGAGCTGCAACAACAATCGAAGAAGATTAATCAGCGTTTCTGCATCAAATTCGATTTATAATCCTTTTCTTTAGCCACGAAAGGCAAGTACAGTTATTTTACGATATAAACGTTAATTATGATTGTGGCATGAATTGTAAATCTGAATCTGAGGTTATGTCTGTTCTGTTCTGTTTAGATCTATCTTATTTTGTATCTCTTTCTTCTTTTTGTTCAATAGCCAGGCTACTACGAGCCTGCGCCGAATCTCATAAGAGATTAACGCACGAACGCTAAATTTTGCGACAAATAATGAATAATGCATAATTGGACATGAAACTGTTGCCTATGAGACTATTATTGCCTATGACTATGATTCATGACTATGAGACTATTGCCTATGACTATGATTCACGCCAATGAGACTATTGCCTACGACATTTAATGAGAAATTATTGTTATTTGTCGCCCATGACTATTGTAGTTAGTTTCTTACGCCTATTCCCTTAATGATACTAGATCTCATATCTAGTATGTAACTTTGCTAGTTTATTTCCATTCACTATTATGTACATCGAGCCTAGTGGGGCTATTATCATTGTATTTGGTTCATTATTTCATGCCTATTCTTTCTTGTGCTTATCTCCTATTCCTTTTGCTAGGGCCATTTCATGAGTACTTAGAGAACTTGTTGAAACATTGGGCGTAGCTTAATTAAGTTAATAAATATGTTGGCATAATTTGAATTGGCTATGATAGAGAATGATTTACATGCATACTAGTCTTGGACAAAAATGGTAAACTAGAATATTAAATCTAGTTTTGACATGGACTGTAAATGGAAATATTAAGGCTAAGATTTTGGGAATAAATTGTATTATGAATTATGACCTTGATTTAGGCATGTAAGTTTAGGCTAAATCTATGATTAGGCAAGATAGGTAAATAGAATTTTAGATATATATAATCTACTAAATCTGTTATCTGCTAAATCCGTTAAACTGCCTAATCCGTTATCTGCTAAATCTGTTATATTGCCTAATTTGCTAGTTCTGCTATATTGCCTAATCTGCTAGATCTGTTCATCTGCTAAATCTGTCATCTGCTAAGTCTGCTGAAAATGCCTAATCCGTTATATGCTAAATTTGCTTAATCTGTTAAATCTGTTAAGTCGCCTAATCTGCGAAATCTGTTATCTGCTGAGTTGGTATATTTAGTCTGTTATTGACATAATCTTAATTGGCTATAGTGATGAATAATTGACATGTATATTAGGCATGGGCATAAATGGTAAATTATTAATTACTTGGCCGAAAAGATAAACATGGCTAACTTGAGGTTAGAATGAGTTTGCAGCGTAATCCTGCCCGGAATCGCCCGGCACATCTAGTGGCCTCAAACAATAGGTTCAAATGTGAGAAGTTAGTCATAATATGCTTGAAACTCGAGGTTAGACTCAGTTTGTGGTAGAAATCTGCCCGGAACCAACCGGCCTAACCAGTAGCCGCAAACTGTCAGTCTAATGTGAGAGGTCTGGGCATTATTATTTAATTAATGAAATTCTGAGATAGATATGATGTCTAAAACGTGTTGGGTGGATAGGGTTAAACCAACTGGACTAATGAAATTAATAAACCCGTTTCATAAATCTGTAGGCCCAGTACAAAGTTAGACAAGTCTGTAAATCTGTTAAATCTGTATGTCTAATCCGTTAGTCTGAAAACTTATTAACTTGATTTTCTGATCTGTGAACTAGTTGACCTGAACTCTATATGTCTGAACTTGTAAACAAGTTAATCTGAAATTTGTTAGCCTGGGGGCACAAGGTTAGGAGGGAAAATACTTGTGTCATCTGTTGTTTGGGACCCATATTAGTCAACCCTTTCTGGTATCAAAACTTTGACCCAATAGTAGGTAGGGTCCGAGCACGCGTACTGAACTAATTACAAGTGGTTCATTCTGATAATGGCAAGGGGTGTTGATGGTGCGTTCCAACCGGGTCATGTCCGTGCATGGATCCCGGTCTTCCTATGAGGATGTAAGACGCCGTGACATCTGTAAATAGGCCTGTGCCAATTGGTTGTCACTTTAGGGAGTGATACACCCTATTGTGGAGCAGACACAGGGTATTTATGTTTGGGGAGCCGATCGCTTGGGGTAGGGTTTTAGGGTACACTCACTTCTGTCTGTTTCCGTTGGTACCGTCTGTTTCTGTTGGGTGGCAACACCTATCTGCATGGCACCGTCTGTTCGGCAGGTAAAGGCCCATTAACTAGTGTACACCTAATTCTAACATTCTGTTTCCGTAGGGATTATTCTGTTTCGTTTCTGTCTCTGTTCGGGTGGTAAAGGCCCATTACTAGCATTCTGTTTCTGTACTTTCTGTTCGGGTGGTAAAGGCCCATATTAGCATTATGTTTCTGTACCTTCTGTTAAGGTAGTAAAGGCCCATTATTCTGTTTCTGTTTAGACATTAGGGTAACACCTAATCCTGTTATACTAGTATTAGTGCAGAGAAGTGAAAAGTAGTGCCATGACATTATTATATGTTCATAACTGAAAGTAACTGGACTTGCCAAACTTTATGTCTGACCCGTATTGTTTTGCCTCTTTTCTTCCGTCCCCCCCCCCCCAAGGTTTTCAAGGAGGGAATACTGTAGCTAGATCCGGATCTTTCTTACTGCTTAGAGTGCTTGAAGTGCTTAAAGCATGGCTTGTCTTTTTCTGGCATCTTTGGCGGGGATTATGATTTTAAAGTTTTGTACTCTGATGGCTTTTGAACAAGGCTGATATATATATATATATGTACTTGAGTTTTTGGTAAAGTTGTAACCAAACTGATTTATGTCCGCTGCAATAAAGTTATAAAGTTTTTCAAGTATTATTTTTATATCTGTCTTGTAATATTCTGTTCTATTTACTAAAATGCTCCATCAAAGTTAAGGCATTCCCTTCGTGAGTGGCATTAATGGACGTGGGGTGTTATAGGGTGTTAAGAAAGAGAATAAATTATCGCCACCAAACAGATATATATTTATCAGAGATCAATCATACAGTTCGAAATACAATGTTACACATGTAATCCTGTCTTTAACTGGGTTAAAGAATCTGTTTCATTTAAAACACAGTTCACGATAAACCTAAAATCACATTCCATTAATTACGGAATATTCACAGAAAACATATCAATATATAACCGATATCAACTTCCATATCTGACTAATAATATAAATGGAATAATGACAAAGCCTTTTAAATTCCATATATATATTAACAATCTTCCTCCATAGAAGCTCACTTCGATTATTATCAAACCGAATTCCATTCCATTACAGTTTATTTTATTAAATTGAAAACTTCACTTTGGAAAATACCATTAAATCTAAATAAATGATTTATATAATCCAAATGACATTTCACTGTCAATCAGTTTAAAGAATGAATGTCGCTAAAAACATAGTTCACAATAAACCCAATTCAAATTCCATTTTATTCCAATTACTAAATATAACTGGAAACTCAAATAATCTTAATTAAAAGATTTATTCTTTTCACATGGGGTTTAAGTACAGTGTTATTTAAGACACCATTCATGACAAACCCAAAATCCAATTTGATATTAAATATAAGGCTCTAAACAAAAATTATATCGGCTTACATTCAATATCAAATTCTGAAACCAACACGTATCGTATGGGGAATAACGATATATATATATATCTTCCAAATTCCTCCATAATATCAGTATAGTCACGGAATCCAATATCGAAGTCTCCCGAAGATGATTTCTATTCAAATCCATTCCAATTTATATATTGGAAATTTCTAGTTTTATTAAAACCGTTTATAAATTCAATTTATTTATTTTAACATTATTGAATTAATTTTCTAGTTAATAACTAGTTCATTTTGATAAAAAATGTATTTTTATCTTTACAAATGTGGATATTTTCATCCAAATTCTTTCCAAATCATTTATTTGATTTTAGACAAATTTTTTAAATAATTTTATCATGGCCCGTACACTCAGTTTCCAATAACGGCCGCCGAACTACATCCATATGGACCTTTTCCAAATTTGATCTGGAAGTATCTCCAAATCCAACCGTTAGATTACAGATCTCTTATATTCGTTGGACAACTCTTTCCGGTACGAACCCAATGGTTCCAATTTTAGAAGAATCTGAAGGTCGGATCTCCCGTATTATATATATATACATATACATATATATATTTCCCTTCAAAACGTATTTTATAAATTCGTTTTAAAACAATTCCTACTTCCATTTCAATTTTAAATTAAAACTGAATATTCCTTATCATTAATATATAAATGATAATATTTTCAAAATATTAGATTTTGAAATCATTTACTTTTTCGATATTCATTATAAAAATGAATAACATCGATATAAATATTGTTCGCGTCGAAATAGCGCATAAATAATCAACACAGCTTCACACAGTTCAATAATTTCGTGTCCATCCAAAATTGGACATCAAATTCAAATTTTAATCCTTTACTGAATATTATTTTAAAATATTTGTTATTTTAAAATATTTGTCATTTTAAAATATTCGTTCTTTCTAAATTGGAATCAGACACAGTCAATTACCATATAATGTTATTTATATGGATTTCATGCAACACATGTACACAACAACAATGATACACAATCAATCATCATCCAAAGTGCATTACACAACTGCATAAGCATAAAATATAAATAATTAACACATACAATGGTCCGTTAACCAATCGATTGACATACAACTGAACAACTGGGATTAGTGTATGTCAAATATCATCCTAATACTCGTGTGGGGTTTCAACCAACAAATGCTGAATATCATTTGTGAATTTGGGTGATGTGTAAAATTTATCGTCCCAATCAATGTCAGTTAAATGGGTGTACATAAACAAATCGTCTGATTTGTAAATGAATATTTATATTCTATTCAGGAGTATTTTATACAACGTATATAGATAATTTATACAATGCATATATAAATAATTTATACAACACATATACATAACATATTTTATTTACTCCATTTCAATATCACAATCACAATACACAGTACATTCAATTGAAACAAACATTCATGGTTTTTACAATAAATGGTGTCGGCGGCTACTAAGCCCCGTCTACAACCTAGTATATATTTAGCTGTAAAATAATTTGAGTGAGAAAGGATTCTCACATTGGGATCCACTCCGCCGTTGTTTTCTGACACTCTGATTTACTGGTCTATTTCCTGACTTTGCAAACGAGCTCCAATCTTCATGCCATCTTTTTTTCTAGCTTAAGCGCGCCATTCCTGACAACTTTCACATGTGGACATTTTCCCAAAAACGGTCCATTTCGTCAGAAATTTTTAAAATATAGTACTTGGACAGCAGACTTTGAACGATTTTTTTGAACAACTCCGCAATCCAAAATCTGACTTCCGTATACTGAAATCGAAGAAAAAAATCATGCTCTTCGATTTTGGTACTTTGGAGTTTTGGCCATAGGGGCTCGGTTTGGAAGAAATTAGCTAAATAATTTAGGGGTGTTTTTGCAAAACTGAAAAATATAAAAATTGGGCTTTTATTGAAGAGCGGGGTCCACAGTGGTCTGAGGAGCTGGAGGAGGTGGCTAGAAGGTCAGGGGGAGGCGCGACCGTCGGTCTAGTTGTGGGCCAAGGGGTGGTGGCAGGGTTCAGGGTCTAGGGCGTGGGGTTTCGTGCAAATTGAGGAAGTAGAGGCGGAGGAGAAGGAGGAGGGGTGATCGGAGGTAGGCGGCGGCCGTTGGCGATCAATGGCGGGGTTCGACGACTGGGGATGGGGCGCGGTGGTGGATGTGGGGCGACTTGGTGCGGCTTTTTTTTTTCTTTTTTTTTATTCGTTGAGTGAGAAAGAGGAAGGGGGAGAAAGTATATATATGTGAGGGCAAAGAATTTCGCTCGGTCCGAACCAGTCGCTAAACCGATCCAGGCCGTTCGAAACGCCCTATCGTTTGAGAACAGGACAAAACAGAACGCATACAGAAGAACATTTCATTGTATATTACAACAATGCATCAGATTACAAGAATATACAGAGTATAAACGAATAAATATTACACAGAAATATCAGAGATTTAAATTACATTTAAATACATGGCAGCGGAAAGTAATACAATACACAACTAGAAGTAGACATACGGATACAAAGCTTTCCGGATATCGTTCCAGCTGTAAACCAGGATCCTGTGAATATAAATCTGCAAAACCAAAATTACTAGCTGCCCGTGTCGAAAATAGGGGCACCCAGAGTTTAGGTTAAAACAATAAACTCCAGGTCAGTCATGGGACTGGTATGAGAACTAAAACAGTTAATCTTTATTTTTAAAGATAGGTAAATCAAGGGACCACGCCGTATAACACGGAACGGGTTTCCTCCCAAGAATACCAGTGCATAAAACAACAGCGCAATGCTAAATAAAGAAAAATGAAGCTGTTATAAGACCCAGGTCCTATCACACAATGCAACGCAAGCCGGGGGATAGGGTTTTCCCTTATAACAGCCAAAGAATGCTTG
>JASFAX010007495.1:0-24002 GCA_030737875.1 Allium sativum
TAGATTTCAAAGTCTTGTTCTTAGATTTGAGTTTATCAACAGATTTAGTCAAATCAACGCACATATAAACTAAATCTTCGTATGAGAAATTTTCAGTTTCAGCATCTGTTGATTCTCCATCGTTTGATCCATCTGTTTCTCCTTTCAAGCACAGATCTGAATTTGAGTTGACATTCTGGGGTTTTGAGCAGTCATCAGTTTTTCCATAGAGCTTGTTGAGAGTTCTCCAGACATCCTGCGCAGTCAAACAATGAGATACGTGAATAAACTGTTCGGTACTGAGATAATCAAATATGATATTCATAGTACGTGAATCGAAAACAATGTTTCTATTATCAGACATATCACTCCCATTTATAATAGTATCCCAACATTTAATATTAACAGATTTTAAATAAAATTCCATTTTGGATTTCCAGTTTAAAAAATCTGTTCCAGTGAAAATAGTTGGAGATGAACTGGACTGACTTTCGCAAGACAGACAACTATGGTTACCCATGACTCTAGAGTTAAAAAAAATACCTGACTCTGATACCACTTGTTGGATCTAGATTAACCCTAGAGGGGGGGTGAACAGGGTTTATTACAATTTTTCGCAGAGTTCAAATATTACGGGATATTAACAACAATAAACAGATCACAGATAATAGCAGAAACAGAAATGCAGAAAGTAAATGACACAAGAGATACCCAGCTTCGGCAAATTCCTGCCTACTCCTGCATTCCTAAGGTTTTTACTAGGTGTTAATAACAGATCCCGCTTACAGACACTGTAAACTCGCACTCCCTGCTCCTGTACTAACCCTACGCTCAAAACCATAGACTGATCGATATCCCCTCGATCAGATTTCCCCGAATTACACCCCTGTAATCCGTAACCCAGATTTTACAGACTCTGAGACTGACAGTCAACACCCTGACTGATTAACTCTAGTTTATACAGACACTAGAAAACTGTTCAGATGATTGTTTGAATTTACAACTCGAATTAAAACCAAAAATAAAAACAAATTAGAAGGAATTGAAACCCAAGGAATTAAATAAAGAGGGTTATCCCCTTTTTCTTTTGAGTCATGGCTAAGTCAAAAGGAAAAACAGGCTGGCCCCCTTTGTAATTTATTTGCCCGATCCTTTTGCTTTAGCTCTGGGAAAAATAATGGCGGCTGGAAATTTGGCTAGGGTTTCTTCAATACACCCCAAATCGAATCGATCTCTTGATGAAATGAAGTTCTCTGATGCTCGACTTCTCTGTTGCTTTCTGCTACTTCGATCTGGAATTTGTTCGGTCGAAAACGATTGAAAAAATGTGAGTTTTCTCTGATTTGAAATTTTCTGCTCTCGAGTTGATTGTAGTTCTTCGATCTGTATGTTTTGTTAGTTTTTTTCCCTTGACCGCCGATGATGAATTTGGTGTTAATTTGTAGGGTAATTTGAAACCCTAAAAACTCTGATTTTATTATATTGACTTGACTGATTAATTGGGTTCCCCTTTTTATTTGTTGCCTGAATTTGCTCGGCTTTGAATGGAAGAATGAGACTTGAATTGTTGCGTGATTTCTTCCCTTTGGTGCCTGGATTGAATCGGCCTTGATTAAGTTTTGCACATGTGTGAACCTGTTCCCATATATGTTGAAATGATTCCCGAAGATTTGTTAGCCCTTGATACATGATGCTTGATTTCCAGAAGATAATTTACTTGCCAAAAACATATTTGTCATGCTCGAATTTCTTTTTACAGAAACAAATAAATGTGTTTCCTTGATTTGAAAATGCCTTGTGTGATTGAGAAAACTTCAGGAAAATATTGAATGAAAAAGATTGTTTCCTGAATTAACATTACAGATTTTTTTCCTGCATGATGAATGCTGGAAATAAGTTCTTGAATAGTTGCTAAAATAACTGAAATCAAATTTCCCCTTTTTCTCGACTAAATCTTGAACTGTTGCTTGAAATCAGTGACCAATAAAACTGCTTGTATGTCATAATATAGTTGCCGAGATTGCAGTGTTAAAATCACGCCATATATGTTTCTCTGAAATGAATCTTGCCTTAAAAACTTGATTGCTGAGACTTGGTATTTACTTTCAGGAATGTAAATCAATGCCAAAAATAAAAGCACTAAATTTCTTACCAAAACAGATTTAGCAGAAATGGTTTTCTGCATGATGTTGATTTTCTCTTGCTAAAAAATGTTTGCAAATTAACACTTGCCAAATTCGTGGCTCACTGATTTGTTTGGTTAAAAAAAAATAGTTGCCAAATATGCTTGCCATACCACTTGGATTTGATATTTGCCCATTTCTGTTCGTTGTCCAATTTTCAAATGCCTTTCTTGCCAAATTAATGCTCCTGATTGAAAACCTTTGCTGTGCACGCTGCATACATACATGAACTGCTTTGTATAAGGGTTTCATCTTGTAGCTGCTTCATGCTCCACACTGACCATTTGCTATACTTCATGTTGATTGTTGTTCTTGACCCCTTCATTTACATCACTGAATTGCACGAAAAATGTAAAAAATTGTATTCATGTAATCTTGTATATGTTAATTTGTTGTATTGATCATGCATGGACTGTTGACTGTTGTTGAATAGTGATTACCAATGTATTTCTCATGTGATTGCTTACCATGTGAAAGCTGCCTTGTATGTATATGCTGAAAACATTATTCTGTCCATGCTTGAGTTTGAACTATCCATGTTGGCTGAGTTTGTTACTTGCTGCATCTATATTCAGACCACTATGATATTTGCTGTGAACACCATGTCATTTCTGTTATATGTGATCATCCATGCATTGTCCAGTATCTTGTATCATGTACTTGTATCCAGAAACCACACGTATTTGCACCACTTTGTTAGCTGTATACTTGCTGAACTCCATTTCCCCTTGCTGTTTGCATGACCATGCATTCTTGACCTTTGGTCTGGACTGTTTGTGCCTTGCTCATCCATGTATTGATGTTGCTTTCACCATTTAACTTGTTTGATCACATTTCTTTGACTTGGTCATTCTAGTTTTGACTTTGTTCATGTTCATGAGTATGTTGCGCTGAGTCGAGATGGTCCAAGTGGCTACTCCTCAGTCGCGACATTGATTGGCGAGGCAGTGCACACGTGTATATATACACGTGTGTATTTGCAGCCATCAGAAGAATTCTCCTGTCCCTGCACTATATATATATACTGTCTACACACAGTTGGATTATCAAATCAGATCAAGTCAGAAAAATGATGAGAAACACACCAGAAAACTGAGGCAAATATATATATATATATATATATATTTAATAATATTTGCTAGTATGAAATTATCTCTGTTCCAGATACTGTGTGTGTGTTTCTGTGTATGACAGGTATGAAGATGATGACTGGACTGACTGGCAGAAGACAGACAAGACTGAAGACAGACAGCAGAAAACAAAAACAGAAAAATGAAGACAGAAGAGAGAAAGTAGCATGTGTCAGTATATATATATATATATATATATATATATATATATGAGTCTGTGTAGATGAATGTATATGTGACTGTATAAAGAGTCGAATGAAAAATATTAGTGAAGTGTACAAATAGTGGAGTTGTAATTCTGTACTGTTTGATATTGAAATAAAATATTATATTTAAATAAAATACCCTGTGAATATTTAAATTTCTGTACAGTCGTATTTTATTAAATATAAATATTATATTCCAGTCTGTGATGTATAATAGCAGTATAATATCAAACACATTAAAGTAATATTTATTTGGTTGTTATCATCAAACAAAAATCATATAATTGTGTATACAACATCGTTATACACAACACCCTTTAGTTTCTCTCCGATTCGATCCGCTTTAGTTTCTCTCCGATCCGATCCCCTGCTCAACTCCAATTCTAAGCAAATGGCCTTCCATCTCGCCAAGCCCCTTATGCTAAGGTCCAACCCGAATCGAGTCCACTTGCCCAGTTCTCCTATCCGATCCGAGCCTAACTATCTGATCCGATCCGGTTCGAAACCCTGCATATTTCCTATGACTTTCCTGCGACTGTTTTATGCCATACGACGGTGTTTTCGACCAATCTAACAGTTCTAATCAGTCACAAAACATACCACACAGTCATAGAAACATAGGGAATCAACTATAAACATCAAAACAACAACCATAGCATGTAATTTGGATCAAACCTACCCAAAATCCCATATTTTTCCTTAAGCATGTTTAGACAAAACTAATGATATGATTAGCAAAACTTAATCAAATTAAACCAAATTTCTAACAGAGGTCTACAACATTATTTAAGAATTTACAAATATTTTTCTAGAATTTATTAATGTATAAATTCGCTAATCTTCACTAATTACCCTTAATTAACCGTAATTGGTGCAAAACTATGCAAATCACTCACCTTGGCCACAAATGAAACCTCTAGAACTGAAACCCTACTGTTTGGGCGCGAATACCAATGGAACACAACAGCTCTACTACTGATTTGGTGAAGATCTTTCTTGATTTGATGTTGATTAAGCCAAAATTTGATTAGAAAGTGATTAGAAGTTGATTTGGGTGTTGGAGGCCATTGCTAGGGTTCCAAGAATGAAAGTGGCGGCTGAAAGAAATGTTTTCTAACCCTAATCAGCCCCTATACATCTCTAATCCCGAAATGGGTCATGGGCCCTCTTGCTAACCACCCTAATTAGGCCCGGTTAAGTTATTTTTCACCTTCTAAACCTTGTTTTAGCCATATCTCCCAAACGATGAGTTCGTTTGGCTAATGTGACCACTCTACGGAAAGGTAAACCATCATCCGGAGCTAATGGAATTGGTTTTTGGTCAAAATTCCTTTCCAATCAGAAGTTATGGCCAAAACAGTACTAGCTAGGGGAAAATGGTCATTTAAAAATCGGCAAAAATCATGGACATGGGAAATAACCCCACTAGTCGCTTCCCAAAGCTACATGACCATACGACTTCGTATGTGAAAGAAATAAATATTTTATGATCATTCGATGCGTAGAATGCGGGTTGTTACATTTGAATAACAATCTCTATGTTTCTAATAACAAATAAAAAGAGAATTTTATTTGCATAACATTTTATATGTTGCTAATGACAAATAAAAAAAGGAATTTTATTTGCATAACCATTTCTATGTTTCTAATGACAAATAAAAAAGGAATTTTATTTGCATAACATTTTCTATGTTTCTAATGACAAAAAAAAATGAATTTTATTTGCATAACATTTTCTATGTTTCTAATGACGAATAAAAAAAGGAATTTTATTTTTCTACATGTCTTCTATGTTAACGTGTTACCATAAAAAAAAAATTCAATTGTATTAGCAATTCTATCATTTACATGTTACAAATAAAAGAATGTTTTAATTGTATAAGCAAATTCTATCTTAACATGTTACAAATAAAAGAATGTTTTAATTGAATAACAATTCTATCTTAACATGTTACAAATAAAAGAACATTTTTATTGTTTTACAAATTTTAACATTCCTATGGTTTATAGGTATAAAAAAAAAGAAATTTATTTATAAAACAATTTCTATTTTTCATTGTACAAATAAAAAGAATGTTTATTCATACAATAATTTCTATTTTTCATTGTACAAATAAAAAGAATGTTTATTCATACAACAATTCCTATTTTTCATTGTACAAATAAAAAGAATATTTATTCATACAACAATTTCTATTTTCAACATGACAAATAAAAAGAATATGTTTATTTGTATACAAATTTCTATTTTCAACATGACAAATAAAAAAGAATATTTATTTGTATAACAATTTTCAATAATTACATTATATTCAATTAAATCAAACAGATCACCACAAACAGCATCAACCAATTCAAATCAAATCGCGTACAATACCCAACTGAATTTAACAGCGTATATGTAAGAATTTCTCAACGCGATAATAATTATTAATTTTAATTATTTAAATCAGAAATCTCACAGTGCTTTGGATTTCGTTGAAAATTTCATATCGATCTAAATTCTCTGGTCACTTCTAAAACGAAGTAGGCTCCGCCACGATCCAAACAATTCCTATTTCACGCGATTCCTGTAACATATGAACAAGTTACGAATTTAATCGTGTGAATGATGTTTTAAATTTAATTAATTAAATAATTAGATTAAATATTCACCTTTCTTCTTCTTCCAGAATAAGGCCGCAACCTTTTCGTATTCGTTCAAACTTAGGTCTAGGGTTTTTGCCAAATCAGCGGGGCTTGGTGGCGATCAAGAGGTGTCACGCCAAAGAGGAAGGAGGCACGCACAGAGGGGACCCCACGGCGGTGGCTTCAATCCTCCCCTGGTGGTGCAGCGGCACTGCAAACGTGCGGGGTTCGGGGCGCTTGAACTCGTCGGATACTCGACGATAAGGAGGGTTATCCGTACGGATTTGAAGAGTGGAGAGAGAGCTACAAAATTCTCAAAAGAGTGGAGAGATTTTATTGAGAGGATAAGGATTTATTGGAGGAAGAAGAAAGGAGCATTTCTGGCCATGGAATAACGACGGCGGCGGCTTTGTAGATTTAGGGTTTTGAATTATCCTAGGGCTATTTATAATAAAATATTATTAAATTCTACGATTTACAAAAAAACCCGTTAATTCCCAATAACTCCAAATCCAACCCAACAAATGTTGCCTCTAGCTAAGTACCCCTATTCTGGATATAATGGATTAGGTCCCGTCAGCCCATTTGATCCTTTCAGCCCACTTTTCTTTAAATTAAAATATAAACCATTTAATTATTTAATTTGATTGTACATTTTAATTTACTAGGGCCACATACAGACTCCAAAAATTCCCGAAAAACAAATCTAGCTATGTTTTGACGATACGGTCCTAACAAAATTAATTTCATCGAATTTGAATACCTTTTGAAAAATGGCCTTTTTAATGGTCGATCAAATTCAATAGAAATTAACGAACACATTTTAATTTACTATGCTCACATATTAATTCCAAAAATTATGGAATTTTAAACCTAGTAATAATTTGACATTCTGGATCCAACAAAAATGGTTTCATCAAAAACGGAAGTCGTTTGCAAAATGGCTATTTTTAATAGCTTTAATATTATTTAAAAATGGAATTTTTTAATTTTGGCATATTTTCCAACAAAATTTCTTAAAATAATTTTTTTTAAATTGGTTCTGATTTTCCGATTTGTTACAATCTCCCCCACTTAAAAACTTTTCATCCCCGAAAAGGAAACAATAGTAAAGTAGGAAACAAAACGGAAAATGCAAAATATTGTAAATGTACCTCAACACAAGAGCTAATCAGAGATGTCCACTCTGCACTTGGGATAGGCCTATTTGATGCTATCCTTAGTCTCTCATGTATAGTCTCTAGGATCCCCGCTCCACTGTACTTTGACTAAGTGGATCCTCGTTCCTCAGAATTCTGGTTTCTTTGCAAACAATTTTCACTGGATCCCTTCTTACGGCTAAGCTCGGGGTAATCTCCAAATCTTGTTGTGCTGCTTCCTCCACAATCAAGTCTGGATCATATACATGCTTTCGGAGTTGAGACACGTGAAATACATCATGTACCCCTGGCAATCAGTCAGGCAACTGAATCCTGTAAGCGAGAGTTTCAATTCTTTCGATAATAGGGAATAGATCTATGAATCTAGGAGCCAACTTCCCAGTCTTCCTAAAGCGAACTACTCCTATCAACGGGAAAATCCTCAAGTATACATAATCAACAACAGAAAATTCTAAATCCCTTCTTATTGAATCTGCATAGCTCTTCTGTCGGCTCTGAGCAGTCCAAAGTCGCTTCTTAATAAAGTCAACTTTATCCGATGCTTCGCGAATCATGTCGGGACCCAATACTAACCGATTGTCTGGTTCCACCCAACATGCGGGAGATTTACATGGCCTGCCATATAATGCTTCGAATGGCGACATCTGTATGCTTGCTTGGTAACTTTTCTTATTAGAAAACTCAACCAAATGCAAGTGATTTTCCCATGACCCGCCAAAATCAAGAATGCATGCCCGCAATAAGTCTTCTAGCATACGGTTCACCCTCTCAGTCTAGCCATCTGTTTGAGGATGATAAGCTGTGCTCAGATTCAACTTTGTCCCCAACTCCTCTTGGAATGCTTCCCAGAATTTACTAGAAAATATCGGATCACGATCACTAACAATGCTACTGGGAACTCCATGTAATCTGACAATTTTTCTGAAATAAAGCTGCGCCAGACTTCGAGCTGTTCTATTATATCAAACAGGAATAAAATGGGCGGTCTTCATGAAACGATCTACAATCACCCATGTACTGTCATTGTCTTTCCTGGTTCGGGGCAAACCATCAATGAAATCCATAGAAATTTGATTCCACTTCCAATTTGGAACCTCTAGTGGTTGCAACAATTTAGCGAGCTTCTGTTGATCTCTTTTGACTTGTTAACAAGTGGAACATCTGCTAACATATATGGAAATGTCTCTTTTCATCGCCTTCCACCAGAATGTACGCTTGAGATCATGATACATCTTACTTACTCCTAGATGGATGCTAAGTTTAGATTTGTGACATTCATCCATAACTTCTCTTTTGAGCTCGGGAATATCTGGCACACAGAGTCGTCCTTGCAATCTAAGAGTCCCCTTGCTATCAATTTGGAAGCTTCACCCTTTCGAACTCGTTCACTAATCATCTGAATAAACTTATCGTTTTTTCTGAAGAGCAGGAATCTTATCAATTATTGAAGGCTGGTGATGATCACATTCTTTTTGCTAAGCGCATCAGCTACAACATTGGCTTTTCCTGGAGTATAAAAGATATCCAAATTATATGCCGCAAGAAATTCTAACCAACGATGTTGCCTTAAATTCAAGTCCTTTTGGGTGAACAGATACTTCAATGATTTATGATCTGTATATAATTCGAACTTCTCACCCAAAAGATAGTGCCTCCATATCTTCAAAGCAAACACAATGGCTAACAACTTAAGATCATAGTAGGATAAATCTTCTCATGCGGCTTCAACTGACGGCTAGCATAAGCAATTACTTTGCCTCTTTGCACTAATACCGCTCCAACACCTTCAATAGAAGAATCGGTATAGACTGTTAAATCTTGATTGCCATCAATAATGGTCAACACTGGAGCAGTGGTCAACCTCAATTTCAGCTATTGGAAAGATGCCTCACATTCAGGGGTCCAATTAAACTTTGTATGCTTCTTTGTAAGCTTCTTCAACGGACAAGAAAGCTTCGAAAAATCTTTATTGAATTTTCCATAATACCCAGTCAATCCTAGAAAACTTATGACTTCTATGGGGGTGCTAGGCTTCTTCCAATCTCGAATGGCTGAGATCTTGCCTGGGTCTACTGAAATTTCTTTCTTCGATACTACATGACCGAGGAACTTCACTTCTTCTTTCTAGAATATGCATTTAGAAAATTTGGCTGTTAACACATTCTTTCTCAGAATTTCCAAAACTTCTTTCAAATGATTTTCGTGCTCAGCAGTGGATTCAGAGAAGATTAAGATGTCGTCAATGAAAACCAGCACAAATTTATTCAAAAAATCGCGGAATACTCTGTTCATCATGTCGACAAAGTAAGAAGGAGCGTTACATAAGCCGAATGTCATTACTAACCACTCATAGAATAAGTCTGGACCTCTGAAAGCAGTCAAAGGAACACACTCTTTGGCAATGCACAATTAATGGAAACCTGTAGCTAGGTCCATTCTAGAGAATACTTGCGCTTCATTCAAGCGATCTAGTAAATCATCAATACACTATAATGTATATTTTTTTCCAACGTCTGCTTATTGAGGTTACGGTAATCCACACATAGTCTGAGAGTACCATCTGACTTTAAGACAATCACCACTGCTGCACCCCAATTTGAGAAGCTAGGCCTGATCATACCTTTCCACAAAAGCTGCTTAGTTTGATTGCTCAATTCCTCTTTCTCTTTCAGATTCATTCTCCGAATAGCATGCATGAGTGGCCTTGCATTCGGAACCAAGTCGATCCTGAACTCAATTTCTCTTCGTGGAGGTAAGCTATCAACTTCTTCAAACGCGTCCACATAATCTTTAACAACATGAATATTCTCAATAGAAGGAGGGGTGACTTCTAGAGAAGACCAACATTCTTTTCTACTAGTTTTTGAGCCGTGGCATGGTATAGCAATAACATCACCAAATTTGGTTTTAATTTTGACTGTTCTTTCAGCGCATACTACCTCAGCCTCATACTTCGTTAGCTAATCCATTCCAAGTATTATATCATATTCGGAAAAATTCATGACGATCAAACTAAAAGGGAACTGGAAATAGGAATAAGAAATAGGCACTCTACAATATAGACCGAGAATAAGGGAACCTCCTATCGGATTATGGACACTAATTGATTCTTTTAAGATTTCTTGGTTTGACTTTTAACTTTTTAATTGTGTCACTGGAAATGAAACTTCGTGATGCACCAGTTTCAAACAATACGGTAATAGGAATATTCTTAATAGCAAGGGTACATCCCAAGACATCTAGTTTACCTTCTCCTTCGGAAGAAGCTGGTGCACTTGCTCCATCATATACGTGAGCCACCTCGGATTTCTTCAGCAGTAGACAATCCTTGATAAGATGACCTGGCTTGTGGCAAATAAAGCATTCCCTAGTCCCCCGAGGATTCTGTCTAGGCCCTGATTGACTCCTCTTTGGCCTTTTTGGAGCTTTGCATTCATAATTATAGTGTCCCATTTTCTGGTAGTTAAAGCACTTGACCTTGGCCCTTTTACTCTCTTGAGGCTTGGCGGCTGCAGTGTTGCTCGCCTCTGGCTTCTTATCAGACTACTTCCTCTTGTTATTAGTTTGATTCCTTTCCCAATCCTGCTGAAATTTCTTGTCATTTTCTTCGTATCTACATGTCATCTCAATCATCTTGTTAAATGGAAGCTCAATATGTGTCATCAACCATTGAGATACTTCCTCGAAAGATCATTAATGAACCTCTTATTTTTCTGAAACGGGTCCTGAATTAATTCAGGTGCATATCGTGAAAGCTCCTCGAATTTCCTCACATACTCAGAAGTAGTCTGATCTCCTTGTTGGAGATTAGCAAATTCATCATAAAGGCGCTCGACTTCTTGTCGTGGAATGAATTTCTCATTAAAGAGCTCCTTGAATTTTGCCCAATTCATATCAGCATCAATACCACCAATCGTAGCTGTCTCCCACCATATCTAAGCCTCATCCTTCAGCATCCATGATGCCATGAATCGCTTCCGATGGTCCTCTAGTTCCAAAACCCCAAAAATCTTCTCACATGTCTTAAGCCATGCCTGAGCCCCCATCACTGAGCCTCCGTTACTGTCTCACGGCTAGTGAATGACACGCCTCCCAAATTTCTGAATTTCTTAACTACTTTATCTAGATCAAAAGGCTGCAGAGGTGGTAGTGGTGGTACTACTGCCTCTGGATTAGGCTGGTCCTGAGCAGCGGGGAGTTCACCCCTTCAAAACTGTCCTCTGCCTCTGCCTCTACTTTGTACTCATTTTCAGTCAGTTTCGTACCATCAAGGAAAGAGTTAGACCAACAGAAATGATAATTTTTAAGGAATGGTAAAAGTAAAGGACATATGGGAAAATGATGATGTAATGACTGATTATTATGTGTTATTCTGCTGTGCTCATTCTAGGACATTACTAATCCTATCTATAATGAGCTACTAGCCTTAGAATACTGCTGATTCTAACTAGACGAATTGTTTTAAATATGTTATACTCTGAAGCTAAGGTGAACCATTAGCTCTGATATCACTGTGATAACCCCAAACTCCCGTGAAACGAAAGCAAGGATAATCATTGGATTATAACATATTTATCACAACAGCAGATTACAGATAACATCACAACACGTTAAATCATAGGATAATATCATCATAGCAGCGGAAATTAGAAATGCCATCAACAACAGAGTGACACAGTTACAGGATACAACTTAGCACATAAAAAGTCTCAACGAATAGAAATAAGTCTAAATCATCATCAAGTACAACATAGATAAATGATGTCTAAATGTTCCAAAATAGAAACAAAAGATAGAGGTAATCTTCATCTTCTACCCAAGAGCATACTCCACTTCAGGTACATATCCAAAATAACCTGATACCTGTCACTTGGCTGCCCGTGTAAAAATAAGGGAACCCGAGTTTGCAAGTGAAAACAAACTACGAGTCAGTCATGGGACTGGTATGAGAAATCTTTCTTAACTTATCTAACAATAAGGATAATCACAGGACCATGCCGCTAACGCGGAACGGGTTTACTCTATTGGATTGCCAGTGCATAAATTAAATAAATCTTTTAAAACAACGCAATGCTTTTTAGAAAATGAAATCATTATAAGACTCAAGTTCCATCACACAATGCAACACAAACCGAAGGATAGAATTTTACCTTATAATGATCTGTCTAATCAGTTTAAAAATACTTTCAAAGTAAATGTATCAATCCTAGACGACATAGTACCCCAACCTACTATGTCGCCATATATAGATTTAAAAACAAATATGTAATGTCATATTGGAAATAGGGTTACCATCATGAGCCAAGGCTAGGGATGGTCTCCTTACCGATTCGAGACACTCTAGAATTTGTCTCAAGGCTCGGATGTTGGCGAACCCTTGGATCCTATAGGGCCGGTCCATAAATAATTTAGTGGATAAGTTATGCCTGAACACACGTTTTCCAATCCTATTGGACCTATCACTTGGCCAGTAGCGACCAGCATATCGACGCTGATATACACGTAAATGTGTATATTTTATCCGCATATTTAACTTATTTTATCTTTTAAATGATTGATATTGTGTATTTATAGCTGTGTTTTCAGATTGTTGACAAGAATCATGGTTTAGAGCATTTGATGAATAAAGCATGAAGAATTTGCTGAAAAAGAGTGAAGTTAAGATTACTAAAGCTTGAAGAGTTTAAAGCTTGAAGAACGGTTGCAAATAGAGTTCAGTTGGGTAGATTTGGCTCACTAAAGACTCATATTGTGTTCACATTGGCTCAATTGCAGACCATTTCACTCATGAAGCGTTCACATTAGCTCCTTTGCAAGGCTTCTCATTCATGCACTGCACGCGTTCACACTGGCTCACTTACAAGGCCTCTTACTCTACAACCCTGTTCACACTGGCTTATGTGTTATTTGGGCTAAATCCTTAGTCCCACATTGTGTAACTAGCCTAGTTGTCTTTGTCATATCAGCTATAAATACCTTGTATCTCATTCATTGTAAAATACATTGGGTTTTATTCTGTAATTCTCTTCTTGGAATAAAATCATTCTTCTTCCTCTTTTCTATTTAGTTTTAGTTTTATTTATGTTCTTGTTATTTAATTTCTGTTTTTCTTCTTCTTTAGCTATGTCTAGCTAATCCCCTTTGATTAGGGGGTGATGACGCTGATAGTATGATTCAATATGAATCACATAGCCAAAGGATGAGGAATTCATGTATATAGATCGAGATCTGAACCTAGGGTTAGATCTGAACCTTAATATCCTATGTCGTTCAAGAGCTATGCTCCTTCACAGGGTATATTCGTGTTCGGTCTAACAATTATCAGATCTAGATCTAATTTTAGGGTTTTAGAAATTAATTAGTGAATCTGTCCTGATAGTCTATGGTTGTAGAGCTGAGCTCCTGCATAGGCTATGCTTGTCGTTATTTACATATTTGTTTCTAAAAACCTATTATCGTTGATTCATGTTTGTGACAGAAACATGTATTAGATCTGGTTAATCTTTTGGCTATTGATGATTATGAATTTGATCTATGTCATTATCCCCTAATTGCTTTCACTTATTGTTAAAACTCTCTTTTATTTAATTTCTGCTATTTTCTTTGTTTTCCACCAATCAAAAGTTAGGGATAACTTGATTGGATTTATTAATAAAATAATTTGGTCCCAGAGTTCGACACCCTCTACAACAATCCTTGTTGTTTAGGAAAGCCGAACGGATTTTACAGTTGTTTACAACTGCATAATTTGTTCGCAAACAAATTTTGGCGCCGTTGCCGGGGACCAAAATAATTTTATTTTTAAATCCTTCGGGTTATAATATTTTATTTTATTTTTTTTCTATTTAGTTTACCTTCATATAAAAAAAAACACAATTTTTTTTCTTGCTTTTGTCTTTCTTTTATATATAGAAAAAAATCTTGCTTGGACGATTTGGTATTAAATTGTTGATACTGAAATCTTCCAATTAATAGAAAAAAATCTTGCCTTTTATTTCAATTCCTCTCTCTTGCCTTTCCATTTTTCAATAAATTCCTTTCCATTTTTCTTCTTTTACAATTCTTACAAGATTAAAAAAAAAAAAAATCTTGCTAGTTGATTTTGTATTTGATTTGTGATACCGAATCAACCAAATAAGAGAAAAAATATTCTTTCCGTTTGTTTTCAGTTTTCTTTCCCCTTTTCAACTTTCTAATTTCTTGCCTTTCGTTTTCAATTGCTTTCCTATTTCACATATTTCCCCTTTTACAATAAATTAAAAAAAAAACATTTTTTTTCCTATTTTCTTCTTCTCTGCCACCTATATCTCACCCTCGACCATCAGTCCATCACCTTCTCATAAAACCAATACTTTCACCACCCTTTCATCTCTGCCACCTAATTTCTTTAGTGTCGTTATTTCACTTGCCGTATATTCCTTCAACCTTCTCCAAATCCCACTTTTCCCTGCCACTCCACCCCGTCAAACTGCCGACCACAATTAGTACCTCGACTGCATCACAGACTCCCTCTATTACCATAAAGTACAAGCCACAAAACAATCTCCTCAAAGCCGCATAACTGCTGCAACTACCAACCATACTTGTTCCCTTCTGCCACTACCATCCTAGACGACAACGCTTTGCCATCCTCAAAAAAAAAAAAAAAAAAAATTCTTCAATCTGCCAGCACTTTTTCTCCCATCCTCATACAATTCACCATCCTCAAAACTCTCCTCTTCCACCACGTTATACATTGACAAGCCAAAGGCCACTTCCATACACCATACAAACCAAAATAACCATCCTCAATCTCCAGTCCAAACAGCCCTGCTCCGACAACCCGAAACTCAAATCCACTACCAGCACTTCAGTCTCTTCACTACCTCATAGCAGAAAAACCAATTTGGACACAAATCTTCCACATACCTCCACATACTTCACTGCAAGCCTTATTAGAGTCCACCTTACTGCACTCTCACCCCAAACTTCCACCCTGCCACGCAAAATCCCCTCCAAACCGGAAGCCAGCCACCGACGCCCCCTTAATTAGCAATCATCCCGAAACCGACCCTCATCGACCTTCGCAACAACAGTACAGCAGGCCCTCAAATACTCGGATCGCAAATACCCAAACTGATTTAAATCCCTCCGCCTCAATTCCTATGCAATCACTCGCCCTCCTCAAACTCTCGATCCCGAGATCGAATCCCCTTTTAATCGATTGAAATTGCCAGTGAAACCTCGCCAGAATAATCGAATTTGCGTTTTTTTTTTCATGCTGCTCTGATTTGTTTAATAAGGGTATTGCGGTTTTTTTAATAAGGACGGTTTGTTTAATAAGGGTATTGCGGTTTTTGGTTGAGGACTGTGGGCCAACTGGGCTTTGCAAACCATTGCTGTTGAGTCTTATTTTAATTTAGTGTTTTGGAACTTGATTTCTACTTGTTTTGTAAAGAGGCTCTTTGAATTTGCACTCGAAGTTGGCTCAAACTGTTCTTTTCAATTGAAAAAAAAGGGTTGGATTTAAGAATTTGGTTCTTATTGGCTTGTTTTCTTTGCTTTTGTAGCGACTTATTTTTTATTTACTTACCTTTCTTTTATTTTCATTTGCTAGTGTTTGTTTCTGTTTCTATTCTTCTTCTTCTTCAAAAAAAAAAACAAAAAAACAAAAAAAAAGGGAGGAGAAATTTTTTTCGAAAACAGGTAAAGTGGAAATTAGAAGGCGACAATAATAAAAAGCAGCGAACTATTCAGGGTTCGAGCAGCTGCACACCAAGTGGGGTGTGAACGCG
The DNA here is from genome assembly GCA_030737875.1 of Allium sativum. Classification (NCBI taxonomy): domain Eukaryota; kingdom Viridiplantae; phylum Streptophyta; class Magnoliopsida; order Asparagales; family Amaryllidaceae; genus Allium; species Allium sativum. The sequence continues at coordinate 16,061 of JASFAX010007495.1, forward strand.
CTAGCGCGACTCAATTGCACTGGACGGACTGCCGATCAAGGTGAGTATTTTCTAACTTTACAGGGACCGCTGCTGCAAATAAAAAATATAGACATTGCTTGTAAAACTCTTCTGCAGGGCATCGGCTTGCTTGTAAAAAAAAATTCTGTTTTTTTTTTATCTCTGCAATTGACTGTTCTGAGACTGTTCATTCTGTGACTGATTAAAACATTAAAAAAAATATTTGCATTCATCTTAGCTTTGTTTTTATTTTCTAAGGACTTCATTATATTTTGACAATTTGGTTTAGTTCTAACGGATTATTTCTCGGTGTCTAGACTACGGCAGAGTAATAACTGTTTATAAATATTACGGTGATTCGTAAATATTATATCGGTTGTTCCTCTGAAGGTACTTAAACCTTCGGCTGCATTGCTAGGGTGATTCCTGGTGCACCGATAACTCCTATCCGTTAACTGGCTGAGAAGTCTTTTGTTGAAATAAATCAATCCGTCATTATATAATTCTAGAAATTGTAAATTGCATTAGGTTCATGTAAAAAAAAAAAATCGCTCAAATTTGTTTTTCTCGTCTTCCCTTATTCTTCTCACTAGTGCATGCGTAGTTGGATCCGTGATCCTTCTACTAATCGTTTAGTCCGAACAAACACCCCTTTCACCATGGCCGAAGAAACCCCCCCTCGAACTCTTATGGATAGATACTTTCCCGAGCGAGTTTCTATTCCTTCCTGCATCATATTGCCCGCCCCAACGGGGAACCATTTTGAAATTCATTCGAATCACATAAATACTCTTCCAAAATTTGGCAATCTTGAACGTGATGATCCTTATATTTTCTTGACCAAATTTGAACAAGTTTGTGCAACCATGAAATTTCAACAATTAAGTGATGATGGAATCAAACTTAGGTTAATTCCATTTGCACTTACCGATTATGCTGAGAAATGGTTGTATAGCTTGCCTTCAAATACGATTGGAACTTGGGGTGAATTTGTAAACATTTTTCTAAAGAAATTTTACCCTCTGGAAAAAACATCTAAAATTCGAAATGAAATCGTCAATTTTCGTCAATTTGGGGGTGAATCCTTTGCAAAATATTTTGAAAGATTCAAAGAGCTTCTAGTCAAATATCCACATCATAATTTCGAAAAATGGACTCTTTGTCAAATTTTATACGATGGACTAGAAAATAACTCTCGAACTATGCTCGAATCAATGTGCCAAGGAAATTTTCTAGCCCAACATCACGATGCCGCTTGGAAATTTCTCGAAAATTTGGCCGAAAAATCAGCTCAATGGGAAAGATCTAACGAGAAATCGATTTATTCCCGATCTAATGCTCATTCGGTAGGATCATCAGTAGCCTTAGAAGCAAAAATAGACGCGATGATATCCAAATTCGATAATGTCCTTTCATCAACGCAAATAAATCAAGCTCAAGCGTCTCAGACCTCATGTTACAAATGTAACGATCCTAACCACATAGCCGATCAATGCCCACATTCATTGGAACAACTCAACGCATTTAACAAAGTTAGGAACGACCCATTCTCCCCAACATACAATCCAGGTTGGAGAAACCATCCTAACTTCTCTTGGACCCAAAACAATGCAAATTCGAATGCGGGTCGACCTCCTTTTCAATCATTTTCGAATAATCCTTCGAAACCTCCCTTTCAACAAACTCAATTCCAAAACCCTGCGCCACCGTCTCAAAATCAAGCGCAACAATCTTTTGTTCCCCAAGATGATAAACGATTGACATCACTTGAGAAAACTCTCGAAGAATTGACTAAAGCGACGACCCAAAATCTCCACTCGAATACCAATCTTCAAAATTTATTGACTTCGCACATGCAAAACACAAGTCAATCGATCGCTAAACTTGAAATGCAAATGAGTCAGTTAGCCACGTCCATAAGCGAACGAGAAAGAGGCACTTTCCCGAGTCAACCCATTCCAAACCCCAACCGTCAAAATCCTAACTCCAACCAAATTCACATCATTCAAGATTCAAACGTTAGTCACTTGAATGCGGTCACGACTCTTAGATCTGGAAAAAAGATTGACAACCATGTGGTTAACCCAAATGCTTTACCGAACGATCTTCCAAACCCAACCGAAAATTCGACCAACTCAGATCAAAACGTTGAGCCAATTTCTGACAAGGACCATCCTCAAACTCAAGTAGCCCAACCTACTGAGTTGTCTGCTCCATTTCCTCATAGACTCCGACCTAGGAAAAAGACGGATCAGCTAGAAAAAATCCTTGAAATATTTAAGCAAGTTAAAGTGAACATTCCTCTTTTAGATATTATACAACAAGTTCCACAATACGCAAAATTTCTAAAAGATATGTGCACTCAAAAACGTCATACACATGTACCTAAGAAAGTGTTTCTAGCGGCAACTCTAAGCGAAGTCTTGTCCCAATCGATGCCAGTGAAATACAAGGATCCTGGCTGCCCCACAATATCATGTACTATTGGGGACAAGAAAATTGATAGATGCCTGCTAGACTTAGGTGCTAGTGTTAACTTGCTTCCATATTCCGTCTATCGCCAATTAGGGCTAGGAGAATTGAAACCCACCAAGGTTACCCTTCAGCTTGCTGATCGATCAATTAAGAAACCTGTGGGCGAAATCGAGGATGTGTTGATCAAAATTGGTGAATTCATCTTTCCAGTTGATTTCATTGTCTTAGAAACTCAACAGGTTAGCAATCCTGCAAACCAGATCCCTTTGATTCTAGGACGACCCTTCTTAGCAACCTCTAATGCTCTCATCAATTGTAGAAATGGGTCTATGAAACTTTCTTTCGGTAACATGACCGTCGAACTAAACATCTTCAGAACTGAAAACTCTCCTAACTCTTATGTGGACCAGTTTTCTGAAATCCATGCTGTCCACGATAATGAATCTGAGCTCGACCATCTGAATAACGAAATTGAATCGAATTACGAAACCTTATTTCAAGATATTCCCGAAAATGTCTCTGATTTGATTCCTGTCGAGCCTCTCACAAATGAGTCTATCCCTCAACCAATTTATTCGATTGAGTCACCCCCAAAATCTGAACTCAAAGTGTTGCCCAGTCATCTTAAGTACGCTTACTTAGGAGACAATGAAACTTTTCCTGTCATCATCGCTTCTGACCTTACTTTAGAACAGGAACAATTGCTCCTTCACATTCTTAAGAAAAATAAGGAGGCAATTGGTTGGTCCATGGCTGATATTAAGGGGATTAGTCCTTCGATAGTCCAACACCGAATCCACCTTATAGATGATGCCAAACCCACTCGTGATCCCCAACGTCGACTAAACCCTATCATGAAAGAAGCAGTTCGTGCTGAAATCCTTAAATGCCTTGACAATGGAATAATCTACCCGATTTCTGACAGTCAATGGGTTAGTCCGATTCATGTCGTACCTAAGAAATCAGGGATTACTGTGATCCAAAATGAAGCTAACGAGCTTATCCCAACCCGCACCCAGACTGGTTGGCTTGTTTGCATTGACTATAGGAAACTTAACGCTGCAACACGTAAGGATCATTTCCCGCTGCCATTTATCGATCAAATGTTAGAACGACTAGCTGGTCATGAGTATTAATGTTTCCTTGATGGGTACTCGGGCTATAATCAAATCCCTATCGCTCCTGAGGACCAAGAAAAAACCACTTTCACTTGTCCGTTTGGTACATTTGCGTACCGACGTATGCCTTTTGGTCTCTGTAATGCACCTGCAACCTTTCAGAGGTGCATGATTAGCATTTTTTCTGATATGATCGAGCGATTTTTGGAAGTGTTCATGGATGATTTTTCCATATTTGGTGATTCTTACTCTGAGTGTTTACATAATCTCGATCTTGTTCTTAATCACTGTAAAGAGAAACACTTAACGCTTAATTGGGAAAAGTGTCACTTCATGGTTAAACATGGCATTGTTTTGGGACATGTCATCTCTAACAAAGGAATTGAAGTAGACAAAGCCAAAATCGAAGTTATTTCAAATCTTCCCATTCCCAAATCAGTTAAGGACATCCGATCCTTTTTAGGTCATGCTGGTTTTTACCGTCGCTTTATAAAAGATTTTAGCAAAATCACTCGACCGTTGACCAATCTTCTTGGTAAGGATGTTCCTTTCGACTTCAATTCTGAATGCATTTCATCTTTTGAGCATCTTAAAAATGAACTTGTCTCTGCTCCGATCATCTGCTCTCCCAACTGGAAGCTGCCTTTTGAAATCATGTGTGACGCCTCGAATTTTGCTGTTGGCGCTGTCTTAGGACAACGTATCGATAAGATTCTTCACGTCGTTTACTACGCGAGTAAAACTCTGAACGACGCTCAAATCAATTATACTACCACTGAAAAGGAACTCTTGGCAGTTGTCTTTGCTCTAGAAAAATTCAGGCCTTATCTAGTTGGCTCACACATCACGGTTTATACCGATCATTCCGCACTTAGATACCTTCTCTCTAAAAAGAATGCTAAGGCTCGTTTCATTCGTTGGATCCTTCTACTTCAAGAATTTGACCTTACCATTAAGGATAAAAAAGGATCTGACAACGTTATTGCGGACCACTTGTCTCGTCTTCCAAATGCCCCGTCTTCTTCTCTTCCAATCAACGAGAATTTCCCTGATGAACAGCTGTTTTCTCTATCCACTGATCCTTGGTTTGCTGACATTGTCAACTACTTAGTCACCAAGCAGACCCCTTCTTTTTGGTCTAAGCAGGATAAACACAAATTCTTTTCCCAAGTGAAACATTTTTATTGGGACGACCCCTATCTTTTCAAGTATTGTCCCGACCAAATCATTCGAAGATGTGTTCCTGACACTGAAATTCACAGTGTCCTCTCTTTCTGTCATGACCAAGCATGCGGTGGTCACTTCGGTCCCAAAAAGACAGCCGAAAAGGTTCTCCAATCGGGTTTCTATTGGCCCAACCTTTTCAAAGACGCGTACGAATTTTGCAAAACTTGTGATCGATGTCAATTCTTGGGAAAAATTTCTAAACGGAATATGATGCCCCTATACCCCATTCTAGAGGTCGAAATTTTTGATGTGTGGGGTATAGACTTCATGGGACCCTTCCCTAATTCTTTTGGGAACCTTTACATTCTCTTAGCTGTTGATTATGTTTCCAAATGGGTCGAAGCTGTACCATGCAAAACAAACGATAACAAGGTTGTTGTGCGCTTCTTGAAAGAAAACATCTTTGCTAGGTTTGGCACACCTCGCACAATAATCAGTGATAATGGTACACACTTCTGTAATCGTTCTTTTGAAGCTCTCATGAGAAAGTATTCGATAACCCACAAGTTATCTACTCCTTATCATCCTCAAACTTGTGGGCAAGTTGAAGTATCGAATAGGCAGATTAAACAAATCCTTGAGAAAACTGTGAATCGAAATCGCAAAGATTGGTCCCAAAAGTTAACCGATGCTCTTTGGGCTTACCGCACCGCTTTCAAAACTAACTTGGGTATGTCCCCTTATCGGTTGATTTTTGGTAAGCCATGTCACTTGCCAGTTGAACTAGAACATAGGGCGTTATGGGCAATAAATACTTTGAATCTTGATTTAGAGCAAGCAGGAGAACATAGGAAGCTTCAACTTAATGAACTTGATGAAATTCGAAATGATGCCTATGAAAATGAACGAATTTACAAGGACAGAACAAAAGTTTTTCATGATAAATCGATTTTACGTAAAACTTTCATGCCAGGACAAAAAGTTCTCTTATATGACTCAAAACTGCATCTATTTCCGGGTAAGCTAAAATCTAGATGGACAGGACCTTACACTGTACGGACCGTTTTTCCGTATGGTGCAGTAGAAATTAAGAATCCAACTGATGGATCATCCTTTAAGGTCAATGGTCAACGCCTTAAACCTTAGTTGGAACCAATACCCAACCAAGAGGAAGAGCTCATGGTCCTCCATGCCACATTACATTCGGTAAGACGCACTAACCCTCTTTTGTACATATGTAAAGATTCTCTTATTTATTTCCCTTTCACTAAGATATGTCTGAATAATGACTGTGAGGACACAGTCACACTCAAGTGTGGGGGGAATTTACATTACATCAGCAATCAAATTTTATGAAGTAGGTCATTCATTGAACAAGGATTAACTTAAAATTCATAAATAACACCTTGGTTCTTGTTTGATAAGTTGAATTTTTAGGTGATGAGAATGAACATTATTTATTCATTAAGTCGTAATGTGTCTTTTTAAGATGTTAGCTTGAGACTGTGCAGACGTTAGTCGTGTTCTGGAGTAAGTGTGTCAACCCTTGTTATACGTGTTAGAATGTGCAAGTAAAAATAATCAAAAAAAAATAATAATAAAAAAAAAAAAAAAATTCATGAAATAAAAGGATTTTGCACCTACATTTGTTGGATTTTCTGAGTTTGTTTTCATGCATAATATTTTCTTTTCCACTCAAATTTTCAAAATCGTAAGTTCTAAATCCACTTGGCCCAATTAAGGAGAAATGACTCATTGTAGCGTTCTTCTTCGATACCCCACATTATTCAAACCCAAGTTTTAGTCGATTTACATCCATGTTTCGACAAGTTTATCTTATATTGGTATACTCAAGAACCTTTGTTTAAAGGTCAAAAACGTCACTTTTTATACCAATATTACACCACCCACTCCGTACTTGTTTTAAGGTAGGATAACCATATACCACATCTTATTTTATATGGGTTATCTATCTTACGAAACTTTGCTTATCATTCTTTTCAGCTTTTTGTATAACATCAATCCAGACTTGTGTGTTGAATTAAGGTTATAGAAGTAGAGTAACTAGGGCACAAAACTTTCCTTTCATGAAGTGTTGGTAGTAGAGGAGGAATCAAATGAAATCATGTACGTCATCATTCCATCTCCATTCATCATTCATCATGCAAAAGAAAAAAGAAAAAAAAAAGAAAAAGAAAAAAAAAGAAGAAAAAAAAAATAGAAAAAAAAATGAAATAAAGAGAGAGTCTCTCTGAATAAAATAGTCATTCATCATTCTTGACTATAAAGCATCCATTTCCATTCCATCCACATCCATTCTACTGTACTTGGAAGTGAGGATTGTAGTAGACGAGATGAAAGGAAATAAAAATGTTCATATGTGCCTTAGTATTACTTTATCTTTTGTAGCTTGAAATTCAACTAATACACTTGCCCTCTTATCTAGAATATTTTTAGAACTTACAAATTTTTTTTCCTTCATCTATGCATAACTCATATCCAATACATTACAGTTACATTGGTGCAAAATTATTCAAAAAAAAAAAAAAGAGAAGGTCAAATAAATGATTGGGTGCACGTTGTCGATGTGTAGAACTTTGGTTGACACCACGCTCTTAACCTTCAAGACAATTACAGTGTTATCAAGGAATTACGATTCAGCTTGAAAAATTTTGTTCATTTTTGCACTAATTATGGGATGGACAATTTGGGGCTAAACCGTTATTATTGAAGTTAGGTGAAATCCTTGGAATGTGAAAGACCTTAAATATATTGTTTGATTAATCCGCGTACTCAAGACGCTTTGGATTTTGTGGGTAGTATCCGCTGAAAACCCTCACGAGACAACACTCGTCCTACTGGGGACACCCAGAGGTTTAACGGCTTGTTGCATACGCTAAATGCAATCGTGTTTCCTACGAAAGTGTGACATATCTTAGTTTAGTTTATTCGAGGACGAATAAAAAGATAAGTGTGGGGGTATTTGATATACACGTAAATGTGTATATTTTATCCGCATATTTAACTTATTTTATCTTTTAAATAATTGATATTGTGTATTTATAGCTGTGTTTTCAGATTGTTGACAAGAATCATGGTTTAGAGCATTTGATGAATAAAGCATGAAGAATTTGCTGAAAAAGAGTGAAGTTAAGATTACTAAAGCTTGAAGAGTTTAAAGC